>JARHVA010001298.1:2050000-2100000 GCA_037957365.1 Torreya grandis | reverse complement strand
CATGTACATCATGCCTAAAAGATATAGTTATATTGACTTTCCTAAGTTTATTTTTCTCTTTAAGTTTTGAATCCTTAGGGTTTATTTAAACAAATCTTTGTGCCCTGCATAATAAAAACTACAAATATACTATACAACCTTTCAATGATAAAGGTAAGTCAAGGTATGGATACATTACTTATTTATTTCAATTATTTTCCTTTCAGTCATTTACTTTCATTTATTGTATGCTTTAAAATACATGTAATTTAGTTAGCTCAACATTTTGTGTTGCTATGATTTTTACCAAAGCACCATCCCATGTCTAAACTACATGACATGTGCTTATATTTAGGTGGGGCATATGTATACATAATATTTTTAAACTTTATCAAGTATTGATGTTTTCTGTCTTGTAATAACCTATCAAGACTCAATCTCTCTAAGTACACACCTTAAAGGGTACACTAAGAAAATGGTGGGTATATGATTGGTGCTTTACAAGATTTTTGTTCCCTATACCACTACTTAAAACCAATACAAACCTCTCCTACACATTTTCTTAAGCTTTCAAACATCCCTTACACACTCCTCTAATTAATTCACTACCTTAAACAACCCCTACCTAAGATAAATCCTATTTTTTCATTTACCAAACAAAGCTAGATGGGTCGACCTTGTTCTTAAAAAATGAGGATGATATGGGACTAGGTCAGCCCATCGAACATTGTCTGGGACCTAACTACTTTATTCATTTAAGAATTGGGCTGACTAGACTGATTGTGTCATCTAAAAATTTAGAAGGTTTTAGGGTTATATATGGATATATAAACACATCATTTTTTCCATTTTCATTTGAGAGAGATATACAATCATTCATTTATGCTTATTTATAATCTACTCTTTCACCATTCTACTTGAGGAGCTAGTGTTTAAGGTTTATACTTGGAGAGAAGAATATTTTCTTGTGGAAAAGTATTGGATACATATGAGAAGTCATATATCCTAAATTTGGCCTATATTTTTTATCCTTACAAACCACAAAAACCTCTTATAAATCACCTATTGGCTAAAATTAGCCTACATATGAAATTTTACCTAGACAAGTTAGTATTTCGGGAGGTCTTAATTGTGAAATGAGAGTCTAAGAAGAGTTTTTGTTGATTGAAGTAATATAATGGTGGAAGATGATGAAAACATGCCACTTAAGATATTTTAAAACACTTTAAGCAAGTCTTAATGTAGATTTGTTCATTTTTTAGAATCAAGTCTAGAAATAGGTCTAAAATTAATAGTAAAGGATCCCAAAAGTTATCTCGGTGTTTAAGCACTTAGAATAATGAATGGAGTTTTGAAAAAAGCCTCAAAGGTTTATCAGAACCTTTGTAGGTCAAAATATGATTATCATAAGACTAGACAAGCCAGATCATCATAGCATGTCATGTAGGAATGAATAGGTTAGTTTGGTTATGCATTTAATAAGCACATATGGAAGTTAAACAAAGTTTTAAAATTGCAATAAATGAATTATTTTGTTCCAAGAATGTCCCTTGAAATTTTAGTGTCTTGATGAGTTATTTATCTCGAGATACAAGCCTTAAAATATAAATGGGATGTGCTTGGGGACATTAAGTTAAAGCTATAGAAAATAGTCATTTCAATTCATAATATTTAATAGGATCCTAACATTAAATGTGGGACTACAAGTCATGAAACAACATTCAATAAGATTAAATATCGATGGCATGTGGAAAATTAACCATGTCAAAAAGTTAAAAAGTTTCTAGATCAAGATCAATGGTGCATGTTCCTACATACAAATACTGATCAATGGTCTATGCTAAAAACTAGATTTGGGATCAAAAACACACATTTAATCATGTAAATGAATATCCAATGATGATCTTGAGGTCAAAAATTTAGTGGATCCTAAGATTAAATGAATTTATACCAAGTGTCATAATCATAATGCAAATGGAGATCAACAACCCATGTTGGATCATATAGACGAAGATCAATGACATGAATTCAATAGTATAGATAATATCAATGGTTTCATTGATTCAGAAGGTCAATGATCCCATATTTCATGTGAGGTTACCAAGTAGAATAATTTGGGAAGAAAGAGTAAGAATAAAAAATGATCAATAATGAATGTCGAAGTTAGGAGACTCTAAGAGGAGATCAATGGAATGAAATCAATCCAAATATTAAGGGGTGAACAAGATGAAGACACACGTCAAAAATAGTAGTAGTCATATTTTAAAATATGATAAAGAGAATGGTAAGGATACCACATATGTAGACATGTTATATTATAGGATTTTGTGAACCTAGATGGGAAAACACATAGAGTCAAGATCCAAATATAATTTAGGTTAAACCAAAGCAGACAAATCTAATATTGAGGGCCACCATTAAATCTTAGTCTCGACCTTTGGTTATATTATGTGAACCCATAGGACTTAGTTTCTAAGGTTCTAATGTTGTTTCATTATTGTGTTCATCATTTTTATGAAGGGAATCCATATGTACAATGAGTTTTTGGCTTCCATAGTGTTCAGAGGTAGAATAGGTTTATTTAAACCTAATGGAGATAAAGAAAAAGGATTAGCATATGGTAGATCTTCATTGAAATCATGACTATATGAAAACTAATAAATAGGATTGGTTTTCATCTATAGAAGACCTATGTCTAAGATTTGAATTAGAAGCATATTTATGATTATGAAAACAAGTTTCATATCTTTTGACATGGTCATATCATTAACAAACATGTACTTATAGTCACTTAAAGTAGACATAGCCATGGCTCTGTTAGGTATATGAATATGAGGATTTTGTCCTTATAATGAATCCTAGTGGAAGGTGGCATATAAGTTCCAAGAAAGAGATATAGTGGTTGGAGAGTATAGGTATAAGATGCAATCCTATTTTAGAGCCTTTAAATAGTTTCCCTTCTCGATAAGATCACGAATCATCATCCTCAACAAATTTTTGTCTTCTAGTGTATGTCTCAACCAATGAGAAGGATAAAAGGCTATTGGAACTAATGAAATTTAAAATTCATTGATGAATAATCAATCCTAATTTGATCAAAAAATTGTTAGGACTCCATCAAAGTTATTCTACCTCATCTATTAATTCTGATTACTTACTTCTCCTCTCTTTGCCCCTTCTCTCTATATATCCCATTTCTTCCCTATTATAAGGGATGCTCTCTTTCTGATTTTAGATAGATTATTTGATTTTGGAAATAAGATTAAGAGACTCTCATTTTGATAAGTCCAAACCTTATCAAAAATATGTAATAACTACCTCTTGAATCAAATGAGATTAATTTTCCATATCTATTGCATTTGATTAGTGTTTAGTAGGCTTGTGCATGATTATATTGTTAAGGAGATTCTTCCATGACCATTTTCCTCCCTTCTTGACTCTTTTAAGGTGTTTTAAAGTTATTTGTATGTCTAAACTTGGTTATATTTCTACCATTAATAGATGCTAGGTGTGAATCGTAGAATTCCTCTTTGCTTCTTTGATTGCTTGGTGAGCCTAGTTCATGAAATACTTATGCAATTATCTCATTTGTGAGATTGTTTGATAAAATATTATCTTATGTTGATTTAGTGTTGGTTTCAAACTTATGTGAATTCTCATTTAAATTTGGTGCATTTCCTTTATAACTTTATTAGTAACCCTTTACCCCCTTTCTAACCCTTTTCCAAGTAGATATATTAGTCTAGGTGATCCAACAAGAGGAAGTCAGCCTTCTCTAGAGGTTCAACCTCACCACATGATACCTACAACATGGAGTTCTTCTAATATTGTGGATTAGTTGGAGAGATCTTGAATAAATCCCTCCATGGGTGTAAATTAATACCACAATAGTTTTTGGCATGCCTAGTGGGACTCACTTTCAAAGAATATTGGTCAAGTTTGATGTTAGTTTAATCAATTTTAAATGGTGATAGATTTCATCTTTTAGTATCTAGTGACTCTGAAGAACACTAAACATTATAGTAGTAGATTAGTAGCTATATTTCATGTCAAATCTAACTTGAAGATTAGTTTCTATAGGTACTCCTTTTGAATTTGTTGAATTAATTTTTAATTAAATAAATAGGTTAAGATTTTCCTATAATCATCCATATGAAGGGAAATTTCATCCTAAACAAATCCCTAGGTCTTCCTTTGTAAGAAGATCTTTGGCTACCCCTAGGGCTTTCCCTTTTATGGCTTTTAATGGTTAGAGTCTTTTAGACCTCTAGTAATATGATCCTATTATAGAAGTAGCTATTAAAAGTATTCCTAACTTAACTAGAGACCAATCTACAACCCCTTATGAGCACAAAATGGATGTAACCAAATATTACAATATTCATAATGTCAATGAGGAAAATTTATATATTAGGTTATTGGCCATATCTTTTAAGGGAAAAAGCCTTGGATTGGTATAAAATCCTTACTTCCAACTCTATCACATCATGAAATAAATTAGGTGATGAATTTTGTAAAAGTTTTGAATATAAAAGTGACCACTTGTCACTTGAAGAAAAACTAACCACAATCAATCAGGCTCCTCATGAGGATATGCAAGATTTCAACACAATGTTCTAAAAGACATGGGACATGATTTTAGTCTCTGTCACACCTACTCCTAACTATGATTTCCTTTACTATCTAAAATTTCCAAATAGTGTCATTATAGTAATGATTCATTCTATGGGAGGAAACACATTACCAAATGCTTGTGAGGTGGGAATTAGATCAAAGATTTATTTAGTACAAGTTGGCAAGCTTAGATCTAAACCACCAATGCCTTTATTTCCTAAGATATAACCATCTCTTATTGTTATTCATCCCCTTACTATCATTCTTTGTATACCAACACTTATTACCATACCTACACTAAAGTAGGTAAATGTTTCAACTAGTCAATACAGTGACTTCTAAGAACATAAGAAGTTTCAAGAGCTTAAGTTCATGTTTCAATCTTTGGGAAATAAATTGGTAAATGTGAAGAAGTAGCAAGCCCAATTCAATAGACCTTATCAAGTTCCATATCAAAATCAACAACAATATTATCAATAAATTAGGCCACCCTATAAATGAAATTTATAAGGCCAATGCCAAGGTCAGGTCTAAGGATAAGGGCAGCCTAACTGTGCTAGGAAAAATAACTATAACCCACATACTACAAGCACTTCTAATACTTTAGTCCCTACTTAGAATAACAATTCTCAATAAATTTAGGGTACCATGCCTTAAAATCATTATTTTAGTCAACCCATTGTCCCAAACACTAAGTTCAATCAATATTTTAATGATAAATGGCATCAAGGTGTTAGTTATGTATACAATCAAGAACTTATGGCTTAGATTACAAAAGTACCTATGATGACAAAACTGAAAGAGCCTCAACAAGTCTAAGTGTCTAATGAAGTTCATAACTAGTTGGGTGCTATAATGGTTAACTATGAACAATAAGAGTGTTATGCACTCTATCAGTAGGCAAGTTATAGCCAAGCATACATTCCATTGGTAGATAATACAAGGTTCAAAATAAGGAACATGAATGGTAACTAATAAGTAGCTAAAAATCCTCCCACTATTGCTCCTTTACTATCAAATCCAAGTGAACCTATTTTTACCCTAAAGGTTTCAATAGCTGTAAAGGTTCCACTAGCTTCAAAGAATCAATATCAAGGGATTGCCTTAGTCCCCCAAAACTCACAAGTTAAAAGTATGGTTGTGGCCCCTAAGGCACAACCAAAGTTTGGTGGTATGACCATAAATATTTTTGAACAAATGAAAAATTCCAATGTGAGTGTACCAATGTGGGACATGACTTCCATGTTTGGTCAAGGGGATAGCCTTCAAGAAGGATTGTCAAAAATTGGTGTTTCTAAGAATCCAACAAGTAAGGAAAATATAGTTCTCACTAATGCAACCAATGGACATACTGAAAGTAAATAAAATAAGATGGTCAAGCCTCCTCCCTTATACATTTTTATGATCATTGGTAACTCTTTGGTACATGATTTCATGATTGGTAGTGGAACAAGTACTTTGGTGATGTAGGCTAATCAATAGTAGATCAACTAGGTTTGAAGTATGAACCCCAAACTATGAGAGTTTTAGAGGTTAATTATTACTCCACCAAGCCAACTAGTACTTTAAGAGGCCTAAATTTTACCTTAAATGCTTTTCCTAGTGTTTTAGTGGCTTAGGATGTATTGATTTTATATGTGCCTTCTTGTTTTGATCTATGCTTGTCTAGAGACTTCAAAGCTAAAATTGGTAGTTATCTAGTAGTAAATTGGTCCTACATGGATTTTAGTAAAAGGTATGGGACCAAGGTATCTATTAAGGATGATCCTATTTAAAAATTTCACGTAGATCCTTATGTGTCAGATAACCCAAACATGAATAATACCATCCTAGATGAGGATGAACACCTTACTAGTCAAAAATTAGACATTCATCTTGAATACATACCTGATATATTCTTAGATGAAATATAGAGTGGTAATTAGTCAATTGACCCTTTGGAAGGTGTTGAAGAAAGAGACATGGAAGTCTATTACTTGCATGAGGGAAAAGAATCCATGTTATCCCTCGCTAGGCCACAAGAAGATACTAGTGATTTGAGGAAATTGTTCTTGGATGGCTCAAGGAGAAAACATGGAGTAGGTACAGGCACAATGTTGATATCTCCCTTTAATGATAAGTACTTTTTTCTTATAGGTTTTAATTTTTTTGCTCTTACAATGTAGCTAAATATGAGGGCCTTATCCATGGCCTTTAATGGGCTAGTAAGAGGGGAGTCAAATAATTTCAAGTGTATGTGGATAGTGAGCTAATAGTATATCAAGTTATAATCTAGAACATCACAAATAAACCCCTAATGAAATCATACAAACATAGAGTGTGGGATATACTTGAAGACTTTGAAGCCTTCAACATCCAAGCAGTGCCAAGAAGCCAAAATCAATATGTTGATAGGTTGGTAGCTGTGAAAGCTTAGTTTGACATCCCAAATGAGTTGAAGAAGCTTAAAGTGTAAGCACATGTTAAATTTGTGGTAAGACCATCAGTGCTAGATAATTAAGCTCACTTGTAGGTCTTTAATAGTGATAAGTAGACTGATTGTTTCTTATAACAGGAAACATAGTTTTCCTTAATGAACCAAGATAAATTACAACATCATTATGAGGATCAAATTTTTCATTTAAGGTCTAATAGGATTCTAAAAGGGTTGGTCACCCTTTAAGGTTTTTTCAATTAGGGATATCATATAAGGAAAGATAAGGTAGCTATATTAACTAATGAGGAGAACTATTAAATAGTTCTTATCTTCAAAGATAAGATTCTCAAGATTGCAAAGGTAAGCACTAGGGCTAAAATACATGATTTCATTGAGATTTTTAAATAATATAAAAACATGTTTGCTTTGGAATATAATTATCTAAAAGGCTTTGATCCCAATCTAGCCCAACACACTATATAATTGGAGGCTAATGCCAATCCTATCAGACAAAAGCAAATACTTATGAACCCAAAAATTGAAGATCTTATGGTGAAATAACTGAGCAAATTTTATAAATCCAACATCATCTTTCCTATCAAGCACTCCTCATGGGTAGACAACCTAGTAATTGTGAAGAATAAAAAAGGTGAGATCTAGTTGTGTGTTAGTTTCAAAGATTTGAATAGGGTATTCTTGAAATATCACTACCCATTACCATACATGGAGGAAATACTTTAAATAGTTACTAGTTTAGAATGCTTCTCTCTTTTAGATGGGTATTCAACATACAACCAAGTTCTTGTGACAGAGAAAGACTAATATAAAACTACCTTCACCACAAAGCACATATGCTTATTAGAAGATTCCTTTTGGATTTTCAAATACTAGGGCTACTTTCCAAAGAGAAATAGATGGATTTCTAAGGATTTTTAAATTAGATGGTGCTGGTCTACTTGGATGACATAATAATTTTCTCTAAGAAGGATAGTGAGCACTTGGAGAACCTAATATTAATATTTGAAATATGTAGAGAATATAGGATCTCATTAAATCCTAATAAGTATTTTTTTTATCCATTAAGGCAAAATATTTGGCCATATTGTCTCAAATCAAGTATTATCCATTGATCCTGATAGAATAAATGTTATCTTAGCATTATCTTTACCCAAACATAAGAAGGGACTTCATAGTTGCTTTAGGAAAATAAGCTTTATGAGAAGGTTTATAACTAGTTTTGCCAAATTAGTCAAACCCATCACTGCCATACTAAATAGGAACCAACTATTCACTTAGTCAAATGAAGTTAAAGTAGCATTTGAAGCTATCAAACAATCCATTTCCTAAGCACCCACACTCATGAATCTTGACTTCTCAATGGATTTCATATTGTATGTCTTTTCCAATATTGACAATATGTCATCCATGCTGATGCAAATGAATGGTGAAGGATTTGAACAACCAATTAATTTATTTAGCCAAAGGCTTGAAGGATATGAGTGAAGGTATAATTTTGTAAAAAAACAAGTCTTTTAAATAGTAAGAAGCCTCAAAAAATTTAGACCAATGCTCTCAAATATCAAGATCCATCTTATGGTGTCTCATCCTAGAGTGAGGGAATTCATTTTAAAAAAAGACTTAAATGAGAAGAGGGTTGGTTGGATTACCAAGGTCATGGAGTATGATGTGGAGATCAATGTCACTAAGCTGGTGAGAGGTAAAGGATTATGTGAGCACATAGTTAATGACCTTCAAGAAGATGAAGATGTTATATTGGTGACAAAAGATAACTCACAAATAGATACACCTCCACATCACACTAGTTGGATTCAAAATATGACACATTTCTTGATAATAGTTGAGTGTCCACTAGGTATGGATATAGAAAAAAGAATCTATTATAGACTTCAATCCATACCTTATGCTTTGGTTGATGGTGTTTTATTAAAAAAGGACCTCAATGGAGTGTTCCTTAGATACATAGATGATGACCAAGTGATAAAGCTTTTAGAACAATTCCATGATGGGCCTGTATGAGGACATTTTTCTCTAAGGACTATAATGGAAAAAGTGATGAGATATAGCTAATATCAGCTTGACCTCTTCAATAATGCCCATGCATGGGTTAGAAAATGTTAAATTGTGCTCTATTTATATGAAATCAAATATTGGTAACCCTTTCTCTCAACCCAATCTAGGTGGAATAACCCTTCATGCAGTGGAGTTTAGATTTCATAGGAATGATTAACCTACTTTCCATTAGAGGATATAATGGGCACTCACTACTACTAACTACTTCACTAGGTAGGTAGAATAAATCTCCTTGAAATAAACAAATGAAATAGTAGTATTGGACTTCTATGATAACAAAGTAACAAGGTTTAGTATACCAATAACAATAATTTTAGATAATGCTTTAGCATTTGTTGGAATAAATACAAGTGAATGGGAACTTTAGTTGGGTCTCTATCTTAGTACATCCTCTAATTACTACCGCTAAGGTAATGGAATAGTAGATTCTATAAATAAGAACTTGATAAGTATCATCAAGATGACTATGGAAGAGGATCAGAGAGTGTGGCATACAAAGTTGAGGATAGCCTTATGGGTTAATAAAGTGACTCCTAAAGTTTTTATTAATAATTCACCATATGTTCTTGTATATGGGAGGGAAGCCAAGTTTCTCATATCTCTTGAATTACCTATCTTGGAGTTAGCCCATGAGCTTGAGTTTATGGAGAGTGAACATATGAGTGTAAGTATGGTAGAGCTCATAGAGCTCAAAGAAATTAGGGACCTTGCAAAGAAAACACTAGATTCAGATCATGCTTAAGTCAAGAAAGTTTTTGACAAGAGAGCCATGATAAGGGAATTAAAATAAGGGGATCTATTCCTAAAGTGGGATTCAAATAAGTCCAAGCCAAGAAAAAATATAAAGTTTGATATCTTGTGGAATGGCCCTTACTTGATTCATAGATACAAATAACATAATGCTTTTTAGCTTGCCTAGTTGGATGCAGAGGTACTGCCCATCTGAGTCAATGGTATTAATTTAAAGTATTGTTATTAAAAGAGTTTGTAGCCATTATATAATACTATGTATTATAAATTAGATTTCATGTTTTCCTCTAAGTTCATTGTGCACATTATTTTTAGTTGTGTGTTTCCCTTCCCTAAGTACCTTGAGCACAATTTTTGTTTTATTGTTGTTGTCTTTTTTCCTTCAAGAGAAGGTTTTAGAAAGGGACAATATTATATAAGTTTCATTTCAATTGAGAGAAAATACTTTGTGACTCTGTATGCCCAATGGGTCAAATAAAGTAACTAATTTGTTACATATCAGACATGCAATCCCAAGAGGTCACCAAAAATTTTGGCCAAAATTGGCCTACATATGAAACTTTTGCCTAGATAGGTTAGTATTCTAGGAGGTCCTAGTTATGAAATGAGAGCTTGAGTAGAGTTATTATTGATTTAATTAATCTCAATGGTGGAATATGAAGACCATATACCACTTGAAACCTTATAAAACACTTTAATTAAGTCTTAACGTGGATTTGTTGATTTTTGAGAAGCAGGTCTCAAAATAGGTCTAGAATAGCAAGTGAAGAACCCCATAGGTTTTTTTGGTGTTCGAGGACTCAAGATCATGAATGGGGTTTTATATAAAGTCTCAAATGAATATTAGAACCTTGGTAGGTCAAAATATTATTAACATAAGCTTAGACGAACTAGACCATAATATCATGTCATACAAGAATGAACATGGCAATTTGGTTGTGTATTTAATAAGTACAATAAGAAGTTAACCAATATTTAACTATTGCATGAAATAATGTATTTAATTATAATAATGTTCCTTAAAATTTTAGTGTCTTGATGAGTTTATATCTCAAGATACAAGACTTTAAATATAAATGGGATGTGCATGGGGATGTCAAGTTAAAGCTAAAGAAAAATAGTCATTTGGGTTCAAAATATTTAGCAGGATCCTAACACTAAATGTAGGATTGTCAGGTGGTGAAATGGTGTTCGATAATATTAGAGATCAATGACATGAAGGTGATCAACCAAGTCAAAAAGTTCATAGATCAAGATCAATGGTGCATGTTCCTATGTACAAATCCCAATGAATGATCCACATTTAAAAAATGGGGTTGAGATCAACTATGTGTATTTAATCATGTAAATGAATATCTAATGATGAGCTCAAGGTCAAAAAGTAAGTGGATCCTCATATTGAATGCATTGTTACCAAGTGTCATAATCATGGTGTAAATGTAGATCAATGGCCCACATTGGATCATACAAACAAAGATCAATGGCACACATTCAATCATGTAGAGAAGATCAATAGTGTGTATTGAGCTAAAAGGTCAATGATCTCAAATTTCATGCAAGGTGCCTAGGTGGCACAATATATAAATTTGGATTAAGGATCAATGGTTAGTAATGAAAGTCAAATTTGAGAGACTTTAAGTGGAGATCATTAGAGTGAAATCAATCTAGTTCTCAATGGATACATGAGATGAGGAAACATGTCAGAATAACAAACAATCCTATTTTAAAATATGATAAAGAGCATGGCAAGGACACCACATAGGTAAACATGTTAGATTAAAGGATTTTGTGGATCCAAATGGGAAAATGCATAGAGATGAGATCTAAATATGATTCAAGTCAAGCTAAAGTATAAAAATCCAAGCTTTAGTGCCACCATTAAAGCTTAGTCTAGACCTTTGGCTTGATTAAGTTAACCCACAAAAATTATTTTCTAAGGTTGCAATGTTGTTTCATGCATGTGTTCATCATTATTTGAAGGGAATCCATGTGTACAATGAGTTATTGGATTCCATAGTGTTCAAAGGCAAAATAGGTTTATTTAAACCTAATGGAGATTTAAAAAAAGGCTTAGCATAAAGCATATCTTCATTGAAACAATGACTATATGAAAACCAATAAATAGGATTGGTTATCATCTGTAAAAGACCTATGTCTAGGGTTTGAAGTAGGAGGAGAGTTGTGAATATTAAAATAACTTTATTATCTTTTGACATAGTCATATCATTAAAAAATAGGTACTTACAGTCACTTAAAGTAGACATAGTCATGGATTTGTCAGGTCCATAAATATGAGGATTTTTTTCTTATAATTAATCCAAGTGGAGGGTGGTGTATAGGTTCCAAGAAAGAGATTTGATGGTTGAAGAGTGCATGTGGAGTATTCAGTTTTTTTAGAGCATTTAAATATTTTCCCTTCTTGGTAAGATCATGATGCATCATCCTCAGTAAATTCTTGTCTTTTAGTATATGTCTCAACCAATGAGAAGGCTAGAAGGATATTGGAGCTAATGAAGATTAAAATTTGTCGATGCAAATTTATTCTTGATTAGATCAAAAAGTGGTCCAAACTCTATGAAAGTGATTAGACCTCATTTATTGATTTTGATTACTTGGTTTTCCTCTCTCTACCCCTTTTCTCTATATATCCCATTTCTTTCCTATTGTAAGGGATGCTCTCTTTCTGATTTTAGATAAATTTTATTATTTTAAAAAGAAGAGTAAGAGTTTATAATTTTGATAAGTCCAACCTTGTCAAAAATTTGTAAGAACTACCTCTTAAAGAGAACAAGATTAATTTTACCTATCTCTTACCCTTGACTAGTGTTTAGTAGGCTTGTGCATGATTTTATTGTGAAGGAGATTCTTCCATGATCATTTTCCTCCCTTATTGTCTCTTTTTAGGTGTTTTAAAGCTATTTGCATGTCTGAATTTGTGTTTGTTTGTTCTATTAATAGATGTTAGGTGTGAATCTTAAAATTTCTCTTTACATCTTTGATTGATTTGTGAGCCTAGTTCATGATATCCTTATGCAATTAGCTGGTTTGTGAGATTGTATGAGAAAATATTATCTTATGTTGTGTAGAGTAAACATTACTCTGCATTTCATCATATTTTTTTAACTACGCACTGCCAAGTTTTGTCCTCACATATTTTGGTCTGAGATGGTGGAGTTTTAAAATAGAGAATTGGCCCTATTTTCCTTTTGATTTAATTTTGTCTAAGTGTCTTCATTCGAGGCATCCTTCTCAATGGAAACTACCAAGTGTCATCATCTAAGGCACCTTTTATATTTTCTATGAGTTGATCAGAATGTGTCACGCATCTCATAGCAACTCAGTAGAACGCGCTAAGTGTCAGCATTTGGGGTTACATATTAGCACCCACATTTTATCTCTTTGTAGTGGATGGTTTCAAAAAGCTAAGTATCAAGACTAGGTGGAAAGCACCAAGTGGAAATAGCAAAAGCTCTCAGTGTTGTTTTTATAAAAGTGATAGAAGCTACCACATATCCTAGCTGAAGAGAGTGGAAGTCACCACGTGTCAGCATTTAAAATATGTTCATTTTAATGCCTTGGTTCAATTTTTGGTTCAAAGCCTTAGTTCAATATCCTTGATTCAATTCCTTGGTTCATGTGTAAATGCCACACAGTGTTGAACCATTGAACCATTAAACCATTTTTAGTTCAATCAGTCAGTTCAATGGCTTAGTACAATCAGGTAGTTTAAAGGAGCATCTTGAAAAACCAAAGGGTCAAGTGCCCTTTTGGAAGGTAGTAAGGCACAACTAAACCTTTCAATTGTAGGCTACCAAGTGTCATCTACCAAGCCCCTTTCTACTCCATTCCCAGAAGCAGTGTAAGATGCTACATATCTTCCTAGAAGTAGTGGAAGATGCCACGTATCTTCCCAGAAGTAGCAAAAGCTGCCATGTGTTGCCATCTAAAAGATCTTCTTCATGTTTCATTTTTGAATAAAGACTATGGTGGGTCTCAGGTTTTATTTCTAAAAGTATGCAAAAGTTGCCAAGTGTCACCATCTATAGGAGCCTAACATGTGTTGCAAACATTTCCACAGTATAGCTAAAGAGCATTGGAAAGTGTCGTGTGTCTGCAGTAAGTGTTGCAAAACATACCAAGTGTCATTCTCCAGTGTCTCTTAAGAAATAAGAAGATTTTCAAGGAATTGACTAAGTGTCCTCTTCTGTTTAAAATAATAGAGTGTCCTGTGTATCTATTTCAGCAAGCAAACTGTAGGGAAATAGAACGTTTTAGAATCTAAGAACTATCTTTTGATAGACACTTCTAGCTTAGTTAGAGTTCAATTTGGGTCATAAGTTTGGGAATATGCATACAATCTGGAGGGAATCTGAGGCTATAAAGAGGAGTGCAGGGATCACCAAATGGGGATCAGATACTGAGAGAGTGAAGTTTTTGAGAAAATTATTGTCAAGAGTTTTAGACTTTCTAGAGCTATGATTAGGAATATCATTTTCCTTTATTATATTTTCTTAAGTTGTAAATTTTATGTAACTATGCATGTTTCTGTGCCTTTTATGTGGCTGGAGAATTAATAAGAAGATAGAGTTTTGTGCCTTTGTTGATGTTTCATGTATCATTATGAAAGTGGTCTAAGCTGCGAGCCTCTATTTCTATTGTTTCTATCTTTTACATTGATCATGCCTCATCTGCTCTTTAATGTAATTGAATCTTACATATAGTTTCACTGTGCTTAGGATTAAGGATCAAAATTACATTCAAGTGCATCACAATAGTTAGATTTTCTTTCTTTGCATTTGTGTTTCTGTTTAAATTCCTATCCCTTTTCCCACCAACACTTGATATAAAGAAGAGACCAACTTCTTAAAAATATGGAGGTTGTTTCAAGTTGCATGTCCCACATCTTGAAACTTCCCATTGTTGGTTTTTGAAAGAAAGTGCAATTTTAAACATCAATAGTTTTTGGCATGCCTGGTGGGACTAGTCTTGAAGTTTCTTTCAAGACCATATAAACCAGAGAACTACAAGGAGTCAGAGTTGTGAACTAGTAACCAGATCTCAATCTACTATAAATATGGGTATTCTTGTACCACCTTTGGTAACTAGTCCAATAAGGAGAGTCAATCAATTTATACTAATACTGAGAGTAAATATGGGAGCCCCTATTCCCCCAAGGAATTATGCAAGTTGGAACATTGGTAGTCCTCTAATTCTCCTAGTACCACTAGTTACTTGGGATCCTATCCTAGTAAATGCCTTGAAAGCTCTACCCAAATTTAGTGGGCAAGATTCTAAAACAGCTAAATAACATCTTCGAGATGTATCAGATGTCTGTGTTATACATATCATCACACAGTACAATGTGGCTATAAGGTTATTAGAAGCTTCTTTTAAAGGAAAGGCTTTGGAATGGTACTAATCCTTGACTCCCAATTCAATATCTACATGGGATGAGCTCAGAGATATTTTCTTTGAAAGATTTGAAGAAAAAGGTGATAAGTCTTCTTTGTTGCAGTAATTGATTACCATCCAAAAGGCACCACAAGAAGCAATGACTAACTTCAACTCCATATTTCAAAAGACTTGGGAAAGGATTCCTATTACAGCTAGACCATTACTAGGTACGGATATAGTTTTTTATCTCAAGGCTTTAAATTTAGATATATCTATTATGATTCAGTCACTTGGAGGTCAGACTCTGTTAGAAGCTTATGACTACGCAGTCAGAGCTGAAAATAATTTGATAGATGCTGGAAAGTTGTCACCAAGGCCCCCCATGCCCATGTTTCTAGAAATTTTCTTGCCATTACCTCAATAAGTGCCTAAATCCATAGCTCCACATATATCTATGTATCAATAGCCTCAACCACCTATGAAAGAACATGTCCCTGCTTAGTCATCTAAGATGGATGATATCAAGGATATCTTAAGGACATTTTCTAATGAGTTGATTAACATAAAGAGACAACATAATCCTTACACAGGCCTCCATATCAAGGCCATCAAGGAAATAGATTTTCATCACAACCTAACCAATACTAGGGTCCTCAAAGGAAAAATAACCCTCAACCAACAAACCAATTAGTTTTAGTCCCTACCCCCTCATAGGTTGTTCACCCCAATTTAAATAGATAAATGGTTCAAGGGCAAAATAATTATACAAACAACACCAATGCCTAGTGTTTTCCTTGTAATAATGCTCATGCACCTAGAGATTGCCTTATAGGTAACTTACAACAAAAGGTAGCAGAGCAAAGAAGAATGGACAATTTGCAAGCACTAGTGATATTCAGGCCTACCAATCTCTTGGTATGCAAAATTCAGTCCTAATGGCTCAGATGCAAGGGATGTCTCTACAACAAGAGGAAGAAATAGCCCCAAAACATGCTTTATTCTCATGGGTTAAAGATGAAGAATTAGTTTTCTTGAATGAAGCATCTACACCCAAAAAACTAGTGGTGCAATCTGATTATTACACTAGATCAAAAAGAAGGATGGTGGAGCAACCTAAGATTGTAAATAGTCAAGTCATGGAGAATCCTCCATTTTAAGAACAAAGAAACATGGCTATCATACAAGAAGTGAATTATCTAGTGAAAAATCAAGGGGTTCTTGCACACATTCAAGAAAAAACAAGATATCCTTAATTTCAAAGAGCTCAAGCATTGGGACCAATGAATGTGGTAGATCAGTTAAAGAAGACTACAGCACAAGTATCAATATGGGACATAGTAGTTATTCCTAAACAAAAGACACTATTACAAGAGGCTCTACAAGGCCAAGCAATGCCTAAGAAAGGCCAAGCAATGCCTAAGCATGATGGCACCAAAGAAGGACTTGTTAATAAAGAAAAAATCAAGGACACAGTTCCTCTGAAGATAATAGCCTTTGTGAATGATGTAACACAAGTAAGTAAATCCAAACCAGAGCCTTTCTATTTGACTCTAATATTTGGAAAGAAACTCTTGCATAATGAATTGATATATTTAGGAGCTATTACTATAGTGATGCCTAAGCAGATAGCTGATGCTTTGAAAATAAAATATGAACCCCTTACAAAAGGAGTTATGCAGCTAGATGGCAAAATAGTACAAACAATAGGGAGAATTAAACAACTCCCATTGCAGTTATATACTTGTCCCAATATAATTGTCAACCAAGATGTAGTAGTCATAGATATACCTCCTATTTTTGGTTTATGTTTATCCAGAGACTTTACAACAAAAATAGGAGGATATATGTCTCTTGATTGGTCTCACCTCATCCTGAGAACCAGATACAATTCAAAGATGAAAATTCTATCTGAACCACTATCAAAATATCATATCACCAATGAACTAACATAAAAATTAGAGGCTGATCATGCTATGCTAAATAAGGAAGAAAGTATTTTTGTAGAAGAGGTGACTGGACTGAGCATGATCAAGAAGAAGAAAATAACTAGTTGTTGTCTATGATGCATAGTGACCCATATGGGAACTATGACTCTATTGGTCTGGGCACATATGTAATTTTTGATGAGGACCATGAAATCTAAAATGTTTTAAGGGAAGTGGCACCAACCACTCAAAATTTAGAAATCTAGACCTTAAATTTTGATGGGGCTAGAAGTAAACATGGTGCTGGAGCAGGAATTTGTCTTACTGCTCCAAATGGTGAGAAAATTTTAAGGGCTATCTGTTTCCAATTTGATTTTCCTAATAATGATGTTGAGTATGAATCTTTAGTACATGGGCTCCTGTTAGCCAAGAAAAAGGGAATAAAGAATCTAATAGTGAAAGGATATTTAGAATTAGTAGTAGAGCAAATTAGAGAAAAGGCAGTAGCCAAAAATGTAAGGATGAGATCCTATAGACATAAAATTTGGGACTTAATAGAATATTTTGAAGCTTTTAATATCGAGATAGTCCTTATGGGTCAAAATTTTGAAGCTGATAGGATGGCCTAGATTGGCTCATAGTTTGATCCAGCAACTGGCCCATTAATTAACAATGAGTTAGTAAAAGTTATAGTGAGGCTGACTATTCCAGACAATGATGAGAATTGGCAAGTATTTGAAAATGATTCTCAGGTACTCTCATTATTACAATAATCAAATGAGTTAGCTAATCAATTGCAAACCAAAATTGAGGAAGCATATGGAGATCAGATTATAAAATTGAAGACTAATAAGCTCCCTAATGGCTTGATCACCTTAGAAAACTTATTTGATCCAGAGGATGTAAACTTGGAGAAGAAAAGGTTCTAGGTAGACAAAGCAGATTATTTTGAAATAGAGGTGAGTCAATGAAAAATACTAAAATTTTGGGATTCTATAACACAAGTGGAAAAATAAAGACTAATTGAATTGTGCAAAAAATATGACAGAGTCATAGCCTAGAGCTATGAAGACCTTCATGGATACAATAGAGACATTATTTAGCACATAATAGAACTGACTGAAGGATCTAAGCCCATCAGACAAAAACATATGCTATTAAATCCAAGGATTGAGCCTCTAATGGTAGATGAGTTGCAGAAACTTTTAGATTCCAAAATAATTTTTCCAATCAAGCACTCAACTTGGGTATCAAATCTAGTACCAGTTATGAAAAAGAATGGAGATGTAAGACTGTGTGTAGATTTTAGAGATCTAAATAGAGCATCTCTGAAATATCACTATCCCTTGACCTCCATGGAACAAATTCCAAAAATTGTGGCTGGATTAGAGAGATTTTCTTTGCTAGATGGTTTCTCTAGGTACAATTAGATTTGGTTGGCTGATGAAGACCAGTACAAAACTACTTTTACTACCAAATGGGGAACATTTGCATATGCTAAGATGCCATTTGGCGTGTCAAATGTAGGAGCCACCTTCCAAATAGATATGGATGTAGCCTTTGGGGAACTTATAAATAAAATCATCTTGGTTTATCTGGATGACCTCACTATTTTTTCAAAAAATGTTGTTGATCATTTTGATCATTTAGAATCTATCTTTAAGAAATGTCAAGATTTTGGAATATCACTGAATCCCAAGAAATGCAACTTTGTTGTGACTCAAGGAAAATTATTGGGACATATAGTATCTAAATAAGGAGTTTTCATAGATCCTAAAAGAATTGCAGCTATAATGAACCTACCTCTTCTATTAAATAAAAAGGTAGTTCAGTCCTTCTTGGGAAAGATTAATTTTGTCACTAGGTTCATATCCAATTTTGTAGGCTTGGTGAGACTAGTGACACTCTTGTTAAAGAAATACCTAATTTTCAAAGGGACTAAAAAAGGAAGGCAAGCCTTTAAAGAGGTCAAGAAGGCTATCTCAACAGCCCTAGTACTGAAAAACCCAGATTTTTCCAAGCCTTTTGTAATGTATGTCTATGGAGGAGAGTTAAATATTGCTGCTATCTTAATCCAAAAGGATGATAAACTGGAGGGAGAACACTCAATAGCCTTTTTCTCAAGAACTCTTAGGGATTATGAAACTAGGTAAAAATTTTTAGAGAAACAAGCATATGCCATGGTAAAAGCCCTCAAGAAATTCAGGCATATGGTATCAGGGAGCAAAATTTTGATACTTGTAGCTCACCCAAGTGTCATAGAATACATCATGGAGGGAGAAATTACTAATAAAAGAGCCAACTAGATTACTAAGATCCTTGAATATGATATAGGGGTCAGACCCACTAAGTTAGTTAGAGGTAGGGGTTTGTGCCAATCTATGACCCAAGGGCTTGAAAAGATGGTACCTGAAGAAACAAATTCAGAAGGAGAAATAGAGATGGTGTTAAAGATACAAGAGGTTGATCAGGAATCTTGGGTCACAAGAAGGATTCATTTTATGAAGTATGGAATTTATCTAAGAGAACTCCCTCAAGATAAGAGAAGATACTATAGGATATAAGGAGTTCATTTTGTTTAATTGAACAGGTCATTTTTAGAAGAAATTTTGATGGTAAATTATTAAGATGTGTAGAAAAGGTTGAGGCTAAGAAAATACTACATGAGATGCATCATGGAATATTATGAGGGCATTTTTTTGCAAAGACCACAACCATAAAGATAAGTGAGGCAGGATATTTTTGGCCTACTTTATTTGTAGATTGTTATCAGCTGGTTAAAAAATGTAAATCCTATCAATATTGCATGGGGATGAGAAGGAATGCAGCAATACCCTTAGTCCTATAATTGTGGATGAACCTTTTGCTCAATGGGGTCTTGACTTCATTGGAATGATAAATCTAGTGTCTAGTATGGGCCACAAATGGATATTAATTGCCACAGGTTACTTCACCAGATGGACCGAGGCAGTCCCACTTAAGGAAGTAACATAAAATGTGATCCTAGATTTTTTAGGGAGTATCAGTACTCACTTTGGGGATCCTCACACCATAATTTTAGATAATAATAAAGCATTCTTAGGGTCTAAAGTATCTGACTTTGTATTAAAACATGGAATATATCTGAAAACTTCTTCTAACTATTACCCTAAAGGTAATAGTTTGGCAGAATTGACTAACAAAAACTTGATTAGAATCATATAAAGAGTAGGGGATGATCATCACAAGGAGTGACATAAAGTGCTTAATTTATCACTATGGGATGATAGAGTCATGCCTAAACAGGTGATCAAAATGTCCTCATATGAATTGGTATATGGAAAGTCTGTTGTAATCCCCCTAAGCTTGGAGATCCCTACCCTCCAACTGATCAAACAAATTGAAATTGAGGAAAATGGCCCCATGTAGGTTAGACTTGTGGAGCTTTTGGAAGTTTAAGAGAAGAGGGATATAGCCCATGATTCATTAATTAAGTATCAGGCAATGGTTAAGGACTATTTTGATAAAAGGACTTTGAATCCTCATTTTGAGGTAGGCTCAATTGTTTTGAAATGGGATGCAAGAGTTGCCAAGATGGGTCAGCATACTAAATTCGAAGCTTATGGATTGGCTCATATAAAATTTGCATGTTTAAGCAGAGAAATTCATTTGAGCTAGAATCAATGGAAGGAGAACCTGAAGAGATTCCTATAAATGGAATCTATTTGAAGCATTTTAGTTAATTTGGGTCTCTAATGTATTATAGTTAGATAGTTTCCCATTCCCATATTGCTTTATTTTCCCATTGTTGTTTTTCCGCTTTTCTTTTAAATAAGTGTTCTTTGAACACATTGTTGGTGGCTCAGAAAGTTTTTCAAATTCTTCAAATTCTTGACACATTAAATGTTTCCCAAATCTTTAGAAATCTCCAAGGTACCTTGCATTGCCATTTGCATTGAGTAGGATTTGCTAGCAGTTATCTAAGTTTAATTCCATTTGAGACTTGATAGGTCAATAAATACCTCTTAGCAAGAGTTAAAGTTTACAAATTCTCAAGCATTCCTACATCTGCAAGAAAATATCCTACTCCTTGCAATTTTTTAGTGCATAGTAAATTTGCTTTAGTGAAAGTGTCTCTATTTTGCAAGAATTCATACATGTTACCACAGAAGAGATATAGAGATGGAGGGGGGGAAATATTCACAACAAGGAGCTAGGATGTATGAATCCCTTGATAAATTTCTTGCAAGTAAATCATATGCTTCATCTCAAGCACAACCATTGAAGGCCTGTCTAAGGACCAAGTTTCTTGAAGCTGGTCTAACAAGTGATTCAACAAAAATAAAGGATTATGTGGATGGCATCATGGATCTAATTCTTTAGAGAGCCAATAGCAAAAATCTTAGAGAAGGGGCACATCAAAGGTGTCTACAAAGGGCTAGAGTAAGGCAATATGAAACATTTGCCATGAGGATATGGACCTCACAACTAGCTCAATTTATTGTCCCAACTGTGCATTCATGTCCCGACCTAGTCAAATTATGTGTAGACTTGCTCCATGCACCTTCAGGCACCATTTAATGAGGCCCATTCATAGTGCAAATCACACTGCAAGCTATCAAGGATATGTTAGCCCTACATCATGATAGTATAGCTACATTTCCCATTATTGCTAAGATGTAAAGAACATGGGCAAATATCAACACTCAGATAAGGTTCTTGAGATCTGAGTTAAAAATGGGTGATGATGACACTACAATACCCACTCTCCCTGCACCAAGAGCTCAATTCACACAGGCTAGCCAAGACACACTGTCTATGATGGCTCTCATCTTTAGCATGAAATATGATATGTTAGTGTATGCTGAACAAATGGATATCCTTTTCGAGCTGAAGACCATTGATAAAACCCAAGAGTTTTGGCTCGACTTCTCTAAGAAAATTGCTTTCTCAATGTTAAAACAACTGGCCCATTTCAGATCAAATGGAGTATTCAGGTATTCTTCTTATTTTTTCCACCTCATGCTTTTCTAGAACTTTGATCTCTTTTCCCAACATATGTATCTTAATATGTATGACCCAGATTTTGATCTCCAAAGGACCATTCCTATGTTTGCATAGACACACATTTTATCAAAGACTAGTGACCCATATGAGTTCTGGAAATTATTTATCACTCTTACCTTTTTCTATCTCAGTTCTAAATCAATTGACTAGATTATTCCCAAGTGTTTCAAATCTTTTGGCTAGTTTCCCAATTCCTTGTGATTTCTCTTTTGGATCCCACCATATCATTATAAGAGTCCATGGTTTTTGTGGGGAACCAATATTGCTACCTAAGATCTTGACTCGTAGGTTAGCATTCCTAGAAGTCACCAGGTAGGTATCCATAATTGATAATGAATTTGGTTTAGGGAAATGTATAATATACCATGGATGACAACCAACATGGTTTTGGAAACTAGAGATGTTGAAGTTGTGTTGCTCAGAAAGCTAGCCTTTCTAGGTTTCCTTTTAATAGAGGAAAAATGGTTTTATGACCCAAATGATTTCATAGCCTTTTGGATAAGAACTAACAGAGTCACAATTAGAATTGCACATGAGGGCTACCATTTTTGGGAAACCAAGAAAAATCCTAAGGAAGACACTCTTGGATTTTATGTTGAGTTAACAAACTTGCCACTTCCACAAAATAAGCCATGAGAGACATTTTATGTCAAAAAAAGGGATTATGATCCTAAATTTAGAATTACGTCTGGCTTAAGGAGAAAATTAAAGAATAAAGATTGGGATACAAAAAAGATAGAGGCCTATTGGAAATATAGGCAGGAAATTTGTCAAATAACCCATTCTTTTGAAAACATAGACACAGATGAAAGATGGGAAGAACTATGGGATGAGTGTCATCTCTCCCATATATCTAGCCCAGAGACAAGTAATTTGTTGACACCGGGTAAAGATCAAGAAGCTAGGGTTGGGTCAAGCCAAGAGTCACAAGCCTCAGAGCAAACTGCAACTCTAGTAACTGTATCAATTTGGCCCCAATCTCTTAGCACCATAGAAATGCAAAAAAGTGTGGTGCCTTCATCATCATAAGCTTCCCCATCAGCCTTGGTTATAGATATTCCCAGTTCTCCATAAGAAGTAGATGTGGAAGGAAAAAGGATGCAACAAGAAGAAGAGACACCCAAGAAATGAAAGAGGGTGAAATTTCAATTTGATTCAGAAGAGGAGATAGACACCACACAGTGAAAATTACAAGGTGCTATAATCACTCCTCAGGTAAGTATTATTCCTCCCTCTCCTTCTCAGTCTATTTCTTCTCCCATTGGCATGATGATTTCATCTAGCTAGATGACATCCTCTACCACTCCTGTCATTCCCATTTCTCACTTTGCCCCATCTATGCCACCTCAGGCTTTAACATTACCCCATTTCTCCCCTTCTGTTCCCAAAAAACTTCCCCCCCAAATTGCCCATAGCCAACAATTAGCTATTCAATATGGTCTACCATAAGAACATCCTTTTATGGGTGGGCACATTGCCTCTCCTTCTACCTTCCAGACCCAAATAGATGCTACTAGGAAGGCAAGGGAAGCTTGAAGAGAGAAAAAGAGGACCAAGGAAAATAAAGCATTGGCTATAACCCATCTACAGTCAAAATTTGACCCCATTTAGTAGCAATTGATGGTGACCCATTTGTCACCAAATGTAATAAAGCCAATGGAGTAGATGCAGCCAGAATATTACACAATGAATGTTGTGGTCATCGACATGTCACTCTTTAGGCCACAGGACAAACTTGAGCTACTAACTGAATCCACTTTTGCATTTATTGAAGACTATTTGAAGATATCAAGAAGGCTATAAAAGATGGAAGCTAAACCAGCTCATGAAAAGTCAAACTATAATAGTTTGACCTCAGAAATCAATAACAAAAATAATGAGGTAGAGAATTTGAATAAATAGTTACAAAATACTATTTCTCTTTAGACTCACCAAGTAGTTCAGGCCCAAAATGATTCTTTAAAGGCAGGGCTCACACAGGTAAAGGATGCGATGATGACCCTTGGGTGTGAAAATGTAGCATTGCAAGAAAAGTGCAAGGAGAGTTGGCCAATAGGCCAAAGAGTGTTAGTGTTAAGTCTAGTAAAGTAGCCATATGAATCCATGTGGAAGAGGATCTCTTCAGAGATTATTCAGCAGAAGCCATCTCTCACCTTCCTACTAAATGCATAGAAATTGTGCAAAAAGGTGGAGAGTTCAGTTGTAAATACTCTGGCTACAGTCTCTAAGAGAGTAATGGACTCATAAATTTTGCTACAAAAGTTATATGATGCAATGGATGTAACACTATCAGTATCAAGAATCAATGATAGAATGGTCACAACCAAGTGAATAAATGAGGTTCTCAGTTGCAATTCCATAGCCACCAGTTACAGAGAGCTTCTAGATGTCATGAAGGAAGGAATCAATGAAATGAAGTAGCATGTTGAAGATCTAGTATAACTAGGTTTTCCTTCTCCATTTCTTGATGACAACACCATGCTGATGGTAGAAGAAATTAAACCTTTATTGTTGGCCAAATAGAAGGATCAAACAGTTTTCCAGGTCCTAAGGGATGATTCATCAATCCCTGAGGTAGAAGCTATCTTGGTTCTTATTTCCCACCTTGAATTGAAATTGAAGGCTATGGTTTAAATTTTGCAACATTTTTCATACAAGGATATTATTAACTTTGATCTAGCCTTCAATGAATTATAGAGTAAGCAAGGGTTATCTGATGAAGAGTGGTGCGCCTACCAGACAACATTGTTAAAGTTGTAATTTTGAATTTTTGATCTAGCAGGAGTTGTGGTCTATTTTTGAGTAGGCTCAAAATTCCTTGGGGTGCCAATAACTGTAGAGTAAAAATTACTCTACATTTCATCATATTTTTTTAGCTGTACGCTGCCAAGTTTTGTCCTTGCATATTTTGGTCTAAGATGGTAGAGTTTTGAAATAGAGCATGGGCCCTATTTCCCTTTTGATTCAATTTTATCTAAGTGTCTTCATTTGAGGCATCCTTCTAAGTGGAAACTACCGAGTGTTGTCATCTAATGAATCTTTTATATTTTCTATGAGTTGGTCAGAATGTGCCACGTATCTCATAGCAACTCAGCAGAACACGCCAAGTGTCAACATCTGTAGTTACATATCAGCACCTACATTTTATCTCTTTATAGTGGAAGGTTTCAAAAAGTTAAGTATCGAGATTAGGTGGAAATCTCCAAGTGGTAATAATGGAAGGTCTAAGTGTTGTTTTTATAAAAGTGACAGAAGCTACAACATATCTCAGCTAAAGAGAGTAGAAGTCACCACTTGTTGGCATCCAAAATATGTTTGGTTTAATGCCTTGGTTCAATTTTTGGTTCAAAGCCTTGGTTTAATATCCTCAATTCAATGCCTCAATTCATGTGTACAGGGAGTGTAGTGTTTAATCTTTGAACCATTGAACCATTTTTGGTTCAATCAGTCAGTTCAACAGCTTAGTAAAATCAGGCAGTTCAAAGGAGCATCCCAAAAAACCAAAGGGTCAAGTGCCCTTTCGGAAGGTAGTAAGGCACAACCAAACCATTCAAGTGGAGGCTGCCAAGTGTCATCTACAGAGCCCCTTTCTACTCCATTCCCAAAAGTAGTGGTAGACGCCATGTATCTTTCTAGAAGCAACAGAAGATGCCATGTATCTTCCCAAAAGTAGCAGAAGCCACCACGTGTCACCATCTAAAAGATCTTCTTCATGTTTCATTGATAAATAAAGACTATGGTGGGTCCCAAGTTTTATTTCTAAAATTATGTGAAATTTTCCAAGTGTCACCATCTAAGGAGCCTAACATGTGTCCCAAACATTTCCACAGTATAGCTAAAGAGCAGTGAAAAGTGTCGTGTGTCTTCAGTAAGTGTTGTAGAACATACCAAGTGTCATTCTCTAGTGTCTCCTAAGAAATAAGAAGATTTTTAGGGAATTGATTAAGTGTCCTCTTCTGTTTAAAAGAATAGAGCATCATGTGTATCTATTTTAATAAGTGAACTGTAGGGAAATAGAACATTTTAGAATCTAAGAACTATCTTCTAATAGACACTTCCAGCTTAGTTAGAGTTCAATTTGGGCCATAAGTTTGGGAATGCATAGACAATCTCGAGGGAATATGAGGCTATAAAGAGGAGTGTAGGGATTAACAAATGGGGATCAGATACTAAGAGAGAGAATTTTTTGAGAAAATTATTGTCAAGAGTTTTAGACTTTCTAGAGCTGTGATTAGGAATATCATTTGCCTTTATTCTCTTTTCTTAAGTTGTAAAGTTTATGTAACTATGTGTTTTTTGTGCCTTTTATGTGGCTAAAGAATTAATAAGAAGACAGAGTTCTATGCCTTTGTTGATGTTTCCTATATCATTACGAAAGTAGTCTAAGCTATGAGCCTTTGTTTCTGTTATTTCTATCTTTTACATTGATCATGCCTCATCTGCTCTTTAATGTAATTAAATCTTACATATAGTTTCACTGTGCTTAGGATTAAGGATAGAAATTACATTCAGGCGCATCACCATAGTTATATTTTCTTTCTTTGCATTTGTGTCTCTATTTAAATTCCTATCCCTTTTCCCCCCCCCCACACTTGATATAAAGAAGAGACCAACTTCTTAAAAATCTGGAGGTTGTTTCATGTTGTATGTCCCACATCTAGAAACTTCCCATTGTTGGTGTCTGAAACAAAGTGCAATTTTAAACATCAACATGTTGATCTTGTGTTGGTTTCAATATTATTTGAGTTTACATTTAAATTTTGTGCATCACCTTTTTATCTTTATTATTAACCCTTTACCTGCTTTCTAAACCTTTTCCAAGTAGAGATATTAGTCTAGGTGATCCATCAAGAGGAATTTGACCTTGTCCAAAGGTTTAACCTCACCACAAAATACCCACAACATGGGGTTGTCTTAATATTGTGGCTTATTTAGATAGATATTGAAGAACTCCCTTGATGGATACAAATTAATGCCACAACAACACCATTGGCCATAGGAGAGATTGAATCTCAATGGCTTCATCTCCAAGGTAAGTATTTCTAACTCTTACTCCTCTATTTTGGTAGATATAATTAGCATAGGTAATGGATATTGAATGTATTTATCTCTCCATGTATTATGATTATATCTATATTGACTTTATTATAAACTTTTTTTGCATTTTTACATTTTATGTTTATTATCACCATTTTGTGTCACATGCTTTGGTGAGCACTAGATTAAATTCACTTTAATTTATCATTTAATTTGATTATAAAACATATGACCTAGCTAGGGTTATTATATGGTATTTTTTTAATAGAGGATTTAGAACCCTCTTTAGTAATATTGTGTGGTAAGATACCCCTTATTTAGGTATAATGGATCCATATTGGTCATGAACATAATTGTCTAAATGTAGCAATAAATAGAAGGGCTAGTTTGGTTTATCTTCATCGATCTAGGATTGATTTATAGATCAATTTAAGTTTCCATTATATACACAACCTACCCTGTGTATACAACATCATCTATCATTGTCAAGCAAGCCTATTCTAGCACTTTTACATTCCAAGGGACTTCCCTAAACTTCACAAGGAGTAGACCCTAGCCAAATTTGAATAAATTAATCCAATATGAGTTTTTAATTTAGAAAGTTTATAAATCTATATAACATGTTGCATTTATTAAAGTAACACCATTGCACACATACACCTTATGGAAATAATTACATACAATTTTAATTCTCTCTTCAAAGTACTGGATATGTTAATACTAATCAACCATTAATTGAGGAGTGGTTGATGTTATCTAAACCCACCTTCTTTCCTCTTTAAAAACTTAAACCTAGTATTGAAAGTGGATCTATGGTTCCAAAAATAAGGAGATGGGTTTTCTAGATAATGTGCACATAGGGATACCTAATATCACACACATAGAATAAAATTTTCAACAATGATTGTACTAAAATAAAGAGTACTATATACATAGAAAAATATGATAGAATACAAAAACTATAATCTAGTGCATGCATCCACATATTGACATATTCATCCTAATAGTTTCCATACACTTGTTTCCTAATATGAGAAACTCACACTCTACTTCCAATCCTTCAATAACCTACATTTATTCTTATACTTGTATGAAATAATAAACACACCATGTATCTTAATCCCCTAGGTTACATCTATTTTTTAAAATTTTAATTAGTCCATCATATCCTCCTTTAGTATTTAGATTGGTGCTTTATTTATATACTTTATAAAATTTGGATAGTCCTAATGTTTATTACAGTTTTAGATTCAATAAATCAAAATTAAGATAAAACATAGGATTTATTAATCCACATAAGATAGAAGTATTAGCTTTAGGTTTTTAAATTCTTCACCAATTAATACCCTATATTAATCCACTATTTAAATGTTTGAATGTTCATTTTGGTTCTAGAAACCTATTTGGTAGATTTAATGATTAATGATTGTTTGGGAGTTATTCTAGATGTGCATTTTATATAGAAGAAAAAATAAATTAAACTATATAACTTTGAAAGTTAGATAGTATAACATCATTCAATAACTATTGAGGTTACCTAACAATAATAATTAATATTTTTGGTTGTATTTATATTTAATGATTTTGTAATGAACTAAAACTAGGCTTACGCACTAAAATTAGAAAGAAGCGTTATGGGGGTTGTGAATATAGTAACATTGTGTGGATTATTAATGAAATGAAAAACTATATATGGTTGGAAAGATTAAGTCTAATATATCAATATTGGATATATTAGAACTTATATGAATAAAACAAATTAGGTTTGGTTTTGTAGATGAAAATATTAATTACTTATCTTTTATGCTTGACATAACTGGTAAATAGATGTTTCAAACTTTTAAAATAGTGATATAGAATACATGAATGTATATATGTATGTATTTATAGTCATCTAAAAATGTCATTTTAACATAATGAGTGTCATTTGAGACCACCCTATCCTTAACTCAAACCTAGACCTATATTAGGGCCTCTTTTGATCCTTTTCTAGAATATATGTGCACTTATCTTAGGCTTAGATATACTAAAACCCACATTAGACCATATCCTAGGTATTTAGGACCCTATTTCACCTGTCACAACCACTTGGACAATAGCATGTCCCTTTGGCCTATAGTGTACTAAACTATTGATCTTCAACCTTCTTTACCCCTAATGAATATATTTCCACTTTCAAAAGCATTTTAGGGTCAACCTAGAATCATTTCATGTCTCAATAAGCACCATAACACTATACAAAGATAACTCTTATTAATTTAACCCTTGGATGGATAATAGATGCAATTTTCATGAACAAACTTAGAAATAGTTGTGAAAATCAAGGTCATTGATACTTATTCTTCCCTACTTATTCATACACCCATCTAGAATAGCTCAAAGCATAGATTACTTAGGTTTTCAATATCAATACATACTAAAATCATTCAAACCAACATTCATAATAGCATTAATTTACACTTGCACTAACACTTAGATTGGGAGAATGACATGATCCCATTTTGAGTTATTTTTATGTAAGAAACACTCAACACATGGGGTGTTGAGGACACATCCATCCTACCCTGCTAATGCCATTTTAATTATATTTGTGTTCTTAAGAATGCTAACAATCATGGAGGCTTAGGATTTCACACTAAAATTAGTCAAACTATGGAATAAATAGCAATTTAGGACTTAGTCACATAGACATAGGCTTCTTAAAACAAGGCAAACATCCTCTTAAAAACTCATTATTCCATCTGCTCAAGGTCATAAGCATGACATGAGAAGACACTAGTGTAGTGTAATACTAGTAAATAGACTATGTTACTATCTAAAGAGGACCATAACACATGTTTTATATTGGTGACACCCTACATTATTCCTACATTAGTTTCCAACCTACCATTTATCTATCTCAATCATTTTTCTAGATAAGTATCTCTTTTGTAAATCATTTGTATTTATAGGATAAGTAAACAAATAAATTATTGTAAAAATCAATGGTTGTTGATATTTCTATATTTATTCCCTTATTTATATGCTTATCTCTTTATCTATTTAGGGTTTTATATTAATTCCCAAAATAGTTAAATCATTTGGTGAACTTGACTTACTAATAATAATGCAAAAACCCTATCCCTAGATGATATTAGGATTTATATCCTTTTATTTCTTATTTTTAATGGTTGTGTTAGGGTTTTTAGACCTGATATGTTCTACCCTAGAAACACTCTTCCAAGCTGCATGGCCAAATTTTATGGATAAAAAGATTTTTTTTTCTTCTCCTCATATCCAAGAGGGTGTTATCTACTTTCCCTCTAATCAGGTCCATACTATAACTCCTCTAAGAGGTAAGTAAACCTATACTATTATTCAAAATTTATATACTCAACCTATCCATACTTAAAACTTTTCCCATCCAATATATTCCATTTATGATGTGTGATTACATGTTCAATTAGAAACAACTAGGGTTTTCACTTGTGAGACTCTAAGTGATGAAAATATAAATATGAGCAAGTTATTTCAAAATTAAAAAATTAGAATTAGATATTACATGAAAATATTATAGTATTAGAAAATCAAATTACATGATAAAATCCTCTAGGGCAAACTAATGTCAATCATGTATATGCATCTTCACCTAGTCAATTTATGGTAGGAAATGTTACATATGAAAATAAGAAATCATAACAAAGTTCATCTACAACTAGTGATTTGAAAAGAACTAAAATATCAAAAATAAGTTCAAGTGATATTTTAAGGAAAATTATTAAGGCTAAGGTGAACAACCTACCTCCTCTACATCTATTAAGGAGATCTAGATACTATTATGCATACCATATAATGCATGGTCATCATATAGATTCATATTTGATACTAAAAAAGAATATACAACATTTAATTTCTAATTATGACCCTATACAAAATAAATATTTTAAATAATTCATAGTGATACATGAACATATTTAAAAATATTAAAATTTAGAAACAATAAAAAATTAGTTACCAAAGCATAACTTATAACAACAGAAGGTTCATAAAGAAAAATTAGATCAATAAATAATACATCAAGTAATTGATAATGTTGGTCAACAAGGTTTGGGATTTATGGAACATATTAAGGAGAATCATTCACATATATATTTTATCAAGGAATAATATCCAAATGCAAAGGTAATGTTACAAGAACAAGAACTTAAGTTGCACATTTAGAATTAGGCTAAGCAAACAATCATTCTCAAAAGAGGGTTTCTAACAATAGATTCTTCCAAGAAAGAAATAAATATAAAAGATACATCTTCAAAGGTCAATTTAAATGATGAAACAACAATGCATATCTCATATCAGAATCCTTTCACTAACACAACTTATATAGATGTAAATCAATGCAAAGATATTAAGATCTTGGATTATTAGCCAATCAATTTTTGTTCACTATCATTTCTTACCTCTCTTGAAAAGAACTCTACACATCTAGATACAATATGTGTTTCTATAAAATGCTTGGGGTCACTTAAATTAAAATTCTAATATTCCTCAAAATAATGTTCTCTCACTTTTCATGTTATTTCAAAATCAAGTGTGTATAATTTTATCTTTGGAAGTTCATGGTTAACAACAATCAGAGCAACACTTGAAAAATGCAAAGTCTTCATATTATTTTGAAATAAGAGTGAAATTATTATAAACCTTATAGAGGATATATTTTCTTCCAAATAAGAGATATAAAATAAATCTATACCTATAGTGGATACAATTTTAGATGTAAAGATCTAAATCAATAATATAGACATTGTTAATCAAAATGAAGAAGATGATTGGAAAAACATAGATTATTATGGTACAAACCATTCATAAAGAAAATATACCACCTATGTTACATAAAGGTATCCCATAGATTTCATATTGGTAATATTCACCATTCCTTACCCACACATAGATTCTTATCCATATCACTCTCTTTGTACATGATTTCATCCATTCCTAGATTACTTGTAAATAGTTTCATGATTCCAATTTACTTGTACATTGTTTGTTTTATCTTTCTCCTTATACATAATTTAATTTTCATGTTTCTTATACATATATTATAGTTATAAAACACAAAAAATTATAATATATTAAAAAATACAAAAACATTCAAATATTTTTCTCAAAAAATACAAATTTTAGATTATATGCATTTCCATGCTTACAGTCCTTCTATTTGATAAGTACTACATATGTTATCTATGTTATTGTAGTAAATTTTATAATACATGTATTCTTCACTTATTCCCTTTGAGAGTTTATAGATTATTATAGGACTTAGGTCATCTACATACATCTAAATTTTCTACTATCTACCCTTTGAGGGAATATACACATATACATAGACTCAACATTGACATATCAACCCATTGGGGGAATCATACACACAAATTCTATTTTATCAGGTTATATCTTTCTATAATCCATATCACAATTTAGCATTGATTATCTTTTGATATTGATATTCCTATACTACACTAATATTTTACTACCACTACTATAGACTCAACTTATGTATAACTTTGCTCTTATATAGATTTGTACCACATGTTTATGCATACTTTAATTTCAATTTTTACAAGGCTTGATTTGACTATGTCTCTTTGTTTCTACATATTCTCTAGGAAATTTGAATATGTAATTTTTATATGGATATAATATAATTCCTTTAATTATGTGTATGCTTTGGACATGTGCCCATGTCTTTGGATGAACCTCTTTAATGTATATGCAAAAATTTGAATATGTCCTTCCATATGGCTCTAAGACAAACTTGCTTGATCTTTTTATATGTGTATATTTGAAAATGTCCTTTTATGTGTGATTTTTCTCATAATTAGTGACATGTGCCCATGTCCCTTATATTATTTCCCCTTGGCCTACTTTATGTGCCTCATGTGTTTGTATGTATGCTTTCATGTATGCATCATGATCATGACACTAGTCTATTTCTTGTTGATTTCACATCAATTTTATGATTATATGAGGGACCTCATGCATATATCCTTCCTTAGTGGGTTCCTTGATGAACATCATACCCCATTCCCCTAAGTAGTTTACTCAAATTATATTCAGATTTTCTGGTAATATACATTGTTATATTTATCTTCACAACATTGTTAATGCTAGATCTAACATACATCATGCATTGATAAATTATGCTTAGAATATTTTACATTATGATATCATTTATGCACATTATATTTTTTTATCACGAAGATATCATATATCTTCATCCTAACACACATGATGCATAGCTTTGCTTTTGATGATAGTTCTTAACGAGGTTCAAAAAATCCCCTCAAAAAAGGGGGTATTCATAGCGGTTTTTCATAGAAATCAAGAAATTGTATTACATTTAGAACATAGTTTTTAGCATGAAAATATATATTATAGAACTAATTCTCAATAAAATACAATGAAACATAGCCACACCTAGATTAGTCTTAATTTTCCTTGGAAATGATAGATTTAGTCAATATCACAATATAGTGGTCTATAGTGTAGTTTTATATTAAAAAAGGGGACTGTATTATTGTCTATTAGCCTCGAATACAAAATATCATAGAATTTTTAGAAAGGTATAATGATTATAATTTAGATTTGCATAACCTTGTCAAAGATTATTAAATAGGTTCAATTTATACATAGTTTTTACATAAATTACATAAGTTTGCTTAGATTGGGGGCATCATGCATGACATGATCATTCCCATTTTAGTTTTAGATATGTACATACACAGATGATTATGAATCAATCTAGAATCCATATGCATAGATATCAGAGTTAATGGCATATGCATGGCACATTGTTCACATATGTTTAGTTTGTCACTAGTTCTCTTAGATGGAATGATAACTCCATGTAATTCTCCATTTTGTATACTCCACACACCATATGTACTAGTTTTACACTATATTCATGCCTTATTCCATCTATAGTGGTTGGCATTCTTGGGTGGCCTAGATCCATTTTTAAATTTTAGAGTTTATGTGTAGCCTAGATCCATCTTACATAGTTTCAGTGACACATAGTTTTAACTTCATATGCATCTACCACACATGGGTAGGAATGATGGAGTCATCCTACTTAATTTATAAAACCACCTACATAAGAGGGTTGGACAAGCCATTAGTCCAATCTAATTTATTCATAGATTATGATCGATTGAGCAAGGGTTGGTAATGATGGAGTCAAGGCCAACTTGAGTTCTTGATCCACACACACATGGGGATCAGGAAAGCCATTAGTTTAGTCCAAGATATTCATCACTTTGATTACCATATACACACATATAAGATGTCACTAGGTTTTTTCATTTGTTTATATACCCAGTGAGGTGTATTAATTCCTTTCCTCTCTCTCTCTCTTATAATCTCTTTGCTCAATTTTTTTCTTTTATTTTGATGTTTCTTAATTAAATACTAATTCATACTTGTTTCATTTTTAGGACACACAATAAATCATAGTTAATATAATTAGACACACATTGATGGGCTTCCCCTTTTAGGTAAGTCCTCTAGATACATCTCTCTCCTTTATCATAGTCATTTCATTTTGTTGCATTTATATAATAAAGGGAGGGGGGCAAATGTATCCATCTAAAAATGTCATTTTAATGCATTGAGTGTCACTTGAGACCACCATATCCTTAGATTATCCCTAGACTTATATTAAGGCCTCTTTTGATCCTTTTATATCTTATATGTGCACTTAGACAAATCCCATATATATCAAAAGCCACATTAGGCCATCTCATAGGCATTAGATACCCTTTTCACCCATCCTAGCCACTTGGGCAATGTCGATTCCCTTTGATGTATAACACACTATGTTATTGACAAAGGGGTAATGTTTTTGATCCTCAAACTTATTTACCCCTAATGAATATATTCCATCTTCCCAAATCATTTTTTGTTCATCCTATACTCATTTTATGTCTCAATAAGCACCAAAACAATATACAAATACCGCTCTTATTAATTTATCCCCTAGATGGAAAATAGATGTAATTATCATGAAAAAAATTAAAAATAGTTGTGCAAATCAAGGTCATTGATCCCTATTCTACCCTAGTTCTACCTATGCCCATATATAGTATCCCAGAGCTCAAATTACTCATTCAAACTTACATTCATACTAGTATTCACTTGCACTTGTAACAACACTTAGATTGGAAAAACTACATTGGGCTTGATCTACTTTTGAGGTATTGGTATGTTGACAATACTCATCACATGGGGTGTTTAGGTCATGTCCATCCAACCCTAATAATTTATCTCTACTTATACTTGTGTTTTTCAAAACCTTAACAACAATGGAGGCCTAGGTTTTCACATTAAAATCAATTAAAGTAATCGAACAAACATTGATTTAGGACTCGATGAAAAATACACAAGATTCTCAAAAAAAGGAAAACATCATCCTAGAAAATAATTACTTCATCTATTCATGGTCATTTTCATATCATAAGAGGACACTAGTTTATTATGTTATTGGCAAAGAGACTCCAATACTTCCCAAAGAGGACTTTGACACCTATTTCATATTGACAACACTATGCACTATTCCTACATTACTCTAATGCCTGCCACTTGTCTGTCTCAATCATTTTTCCAACTATATCCTTTGTAATTCATTTCTATTTATAGGTTAATCAAATAAATCAATTATTTTAAAAATTAGTGGTTGTTGATATCATTATATTTACTCCCTAATTTTATATAAAACTTAGTGGATGTAAATAGTGATCTAATATGTAAGAGGTCACTAGATGTTCCAATAGGATTATGTTCTAATAAATTAATTATTAATGTTTTTGAATTTATGGGATTAAGCTTCATCGTATGTAATTGTAACTACGTATTTAATTTTAAATAATATGGGATAATTAACTTCTTGTTAAAGATAAACATGGAATCATAGGTAATTACATTGATGATTGTAATTTAATTTTGTAAGGCTACTTGTCAAAATTATTAGCCCTTGATGTTATATACTAGTTTAAAATCATGTAAAAAAATAGATAATTAGATAAGAACCATGTTTTCTTATATGATTTTTTGGGTCGATAAAACGTTTTACTATTAGGAATAAAAATAGTGGCTATGATATCATTGTTCTAAAATAATAAAAATATTATTTACTCTATAAGTAATGTTCTTTTACAAATATATAAAAACTAAGAGGGAACCTTAATATCTCATGTTAAGAAAGATAACTTAGACAAGGGCTAAGGGATTGTGATTAAAAGACAAAATGATTAACTCTTGTTAATTTTAAAAGTAAGGCTTTCACATCTAGTCTCAAATATCACAAACCATGTTTTGAAATATTAAATATAGATAGTGTTTAATAAGGTATATAATTTTTTTATTTATATTAGTGAGTTTTACTAAACTCCTAAGTTTAAAAGTTGGAAGTTATAAAAATTAAATAATTAATAGCCTTGAGCCCTCTGGTGTTATGATGGTACGTGTATATAAGCTTTAATTTTTTATTAGGATAAAACTATGAAAGAGTCTTGATTTATAATATTGAAGATTAAATTTGGAAGTGTAATAACTATTTTTGTGTTGGTAGATAATCTACCTTAAATTGTTTTTGATTTCAAAACTGTACGTATTTACGATTTGTTTGGAACCTCAAAAGACATTTACTAGAAAATGTACAAATACATTTTTTTAAAATAGTAAGTTTTTAATGATGTCATGTAAACAAAAATATAATTTCAATTATAACCTTCATCATTTCTACAAATTGAAACTTAAATAATGTATAGATAAATAAAATAACTATCTAAACATAAGCAACATACTAGTCTCATTTTTCAAAATATAAAATCATATATCTTTAATCAACTAAAAAATTTACCTAAAACATAATTATTTTAGTATAAAACATATTAATTAATATAAATTCACATGAATGAATACTATCATTTTATTATTAAGTGTATGACAAATGCATCCATGTTTCATTTATAATTATTAAGGGGAGTAAGCCCACCCCACTAGCTTAACTAATATGCATATGATAAGTACTTGTACACAAATTATATTAAAGAGTTTTAATTAAAATTTATGTATAATAAATAAATTAATACATGAATCTAATCCATATTATAATCAAGTGAATTCATGGAATCTAAATTGTGTAACTGAGAAGGAGATAATCATATTGGTATTTTTCTCCAACAATAGATCAATAAGTCTCTCACACACCTAAACTAGGACTGAAACTTCTATTCAATTAGTAAGGAAAATAAAACCATCTGATATCTATGTACAAAATTTCATATAACACTATCACATACAATCAACCAAGTATAACAAGGTAATTCCATTATCTAGTAACTCAATCTAACAAGTATGTCAAATAAGAAGTATAGTGGATGGACAATAAAAATAGAAATATCATTAATTCATAAAAATCATTTTACATATGCACACATTTTGGGAATAATGGCATAATAATTACAAAAATATGAAACTGGGTCCTATGGTCTACCATCACAACTATCTCACAACATACTCATATCAAAACATAACACTAGTCTAACATTAACAAACTATAGGCTTGGAGATTAGGTTACAAAAATGATTAGGAAGTTAATAGGTTAGGGTCCTTAATAAATTTACCATCATTCTCATTAACTTGAATTGAATCTCTCTTACCTTTTAATAAATCATAAAACATAAACTTAGCTCAAAAAATAGTATTAAATTCAAACAATAAAATATCACATCCAAAGTCAATATAGACCATGATGTCCCATGAAAATTAGTAAGAAAATTATAACATAAAAAATGTTATAAGGTATTTAACTCACTAAAGTCATGTAAAACCAATCATATAACATTATCGTGTAAATAATTGACTAATATAGCATGAAATGACAACAAATATTGAGGCAAAAATGACTATCATTAATTTTACATTTTAAAGTATTATTTAAAACTCTTCTAACTACATATACACCCAAACTTACATGTATGATTATGTGTACTACATAATCATACTTTTAATTGTACCTTATTTCTAATTTTTATCTCATATTTCTTAATCATTGACAAGTATAAGATGGTATAAAAATTCACAAGTCTTTATAGTCCAATGCGGGAATTACCTTATATTTCTACGTGTTACTATATTCAATGTATAGGAAAATAAATCAACATTATTATTTTTATACCTTTAAGGTTTATATCTCAATAAAGATACTATCATATTGTCATTGCCTAAATGTGTTCTTTCATCCAATAAAAATCCATGGTTTTTAAATGGTGTAGGTTTGAGGTTGGAAATTAACATTTACTCGATCCAAAGATAACATAATAAATTATCACAAGCTATGTTGAATTTATAATCAAGAAAATTAGATAACTCTTATATTTTTCCATTAATAAGTCTCTTTTTTTTCAAATATTAAGAGCAAGATCATATGGATACATGAAACTAACACTTATCATCTATTATTTTTATATTTTTTAATATTTTTCTAAATACTATGCCAAACAACAAAAAAAAGTATTTTTTTGAGTGTCCTCTTTTCTATTATTTTCTATTATCAAAGTTTTGATTGGATTTAGAATTCATCTTAGTTACACTAAAAATGATATTAACATAACTTATTGGATGACAATGGCATATAATTATTGAACTTTTTTAGTATTGGATCTTCTTGTAGGGATTGGGGTCCCTAATTAAAAATAAAATATAATAAAATTAAAAACCTTTAACCTTAATAAAAAAAATAATGGCATACAATTCTAAAGAGAATCAAAAACCTCAATTTTATATTAAAATTATATTTCATAATAAAAAAATGGTTTTTTAAATTTATAGTCTCTTTATCAAAAAATAAAACTATAACCCATAGGCTCTTAATAAATGGTTTAATGCAATTCAAACTAGAGTTCCTAAATGATATCATATGTATAAAACTCAATTTCAACATAGTTTGTTTATCCATAAAGGATTAATTTATCACTTAAGCCTCCATATGTTTCTAATACAATTTAATATTTGAAAATTTAATAACATGCATCCATTTGTACAAAAACAAGGTACATTAATTTTTAAATAAATCAAACCTAACCCAATTCAAAGGATTTTAAATTTATGTTTTCAAATATAAATATAATCAATGGAATTTGTTGAATCTAAAAAATATATATCAACAAACCAATACATGATGTGGATATCCTTCACTTTGGATGAGATAATACCATTAATAAATAACTTACTAAAGTCAAGAGAATTTTAGGATTTTTAATATTCTCATTTGTATATACAAATCAAAGAGATAAGAGTTGATAATGTTGATGCTACTTTAAAAACTATTGTTTCCAATATTAATTTTATTCTCAAGGGTAACTATATTACAAATATATAGAGGGAGGATAAATTAATTTTGATTGACTCATCGAATGTAATATATCAAGTTAATTCTAGATTATGAAGATTCAAAATTTGAAAGATAGGAGAAATCCTTTGGGGAAGATTTAGAACAAAAATCTAATTCCAAAAATCAACATCTTTAGTTGGTTGAGTGTCCAAAATAGAATTATTATATTAGATAATCTAAGTAAAAGAGGTTTTCATGTGGTAAATATGTGTGTACTATGTGAGAATGCTTAGGAATATTTTAATGATATATTCCTTAACTATATATTTTCTTTCCACATTTCGGGTTCTCTGCTCCAAAAATTCAAATTTTATTGGGTCCTTCCTTCATCTCTAATGGAGGCTTGGTATGATTGGTGTTATCCATTTATTAACCACAAACTCAAGGATATTTTTAATTTGGATTTCCATCATTTTTATGGGCAATTTGGTAGTAACACAACAAAAAAATCTTTAGGGACAAGAAAAGTTCATTCATCAAAGTATCTAACAAAATCTTTTTCCTCTTATCTAAAAATTTCAAAAATATATGATGGAGAAAAAAGGATCCTTTATTTCCATTCGAATAAATCATTTATAAATAATTTAATATTAACCTTGAAAACATTCCTTTGATGGATCCCAAGATATCCTTTAGAAAATTGATAAGATGGTTGCCTCCTCAACCAAGTTGGCTAAAACATAATTTTGATGGGTATTATAAAGGAAAACCTAGGGTTTCAGGGGTGGAGGTTTTATTAAATACCATCATGGGTATAATATTTCATCTTATGAAGGAATCATGTGTTTATAATCTAATCATTTATCTAAACCATTAGTAGCCTTATGGGTGGTACAAGTGGATCTTAAGTTGGGCTGTTAATTCATTTGTATTGAGGGAGATTCTCTTAATATAATTAACTATCTCAATAAGAAAAATTTGGTTGCATGGTATATATCACATATAATAGATGAAATTACTCAAATAGGCAAAGGGTTTTAAAAGTCATCTTCTAGCACATGTATAGAGAGGGAATTATGCTTGTTGATTCATTTGTTAATAGAGGGGTAGAAACAAAGGAATTCAATGTTTGGCATAAAATGGAAGTTAATCCCAATCATATAAATGATATTATTATCAAATAAAAAATCATTTCATTTATTTAGGGGTCAAATCTTAGTTAAGCATTGTGACCTAAGAATAAGCTTTGAAATATGTGTTTTCATTATGCTGAGTTATTATGACATTTGTAATCATATCCATAAATGGTATTATTTTGGTCATCATTACAAGATCAGCCAATTATTTAGTCATGTGAAGGTTATTACTAAGAGATAATTCATTAAGTTTTAAATTATTCCAAGTGTGGGTTTTAGAAAGGCTAAAAATAGGCATTTGGCCATGGGAGGAAATTTGAACTGGATGGAACCAACGAATGTAAATCACAAAAGAAAGAAGCCAAAGGTATGGTAAATTTTTTATATATGGGGGTTAACAAATTTCATAGATCATATATGTGGATATGACACTTATCTATCCCAAAAATTTGTAAAAAATTGGGTAGACTAAGTAGTCAAAATTAGGAATATCTCTGTTGAAATCATAGAGGAGTTGATTTCAAGGGTTATAAGCTTCAAATTGAAGAGAATAAATACATCAAATTGAATAAGAATATCAAGTAGGAAAAGGATAAATTTCTCATGGGGGATGAAAATATTACTATTTTCTAAGGAATATTCAAAAGAGATGACTTTCTTGTTCCATTTGATGATGTGGTGGAGCAAATAACCAGGTATGTAACTCTAGATGGTAGATATAAAATGGTGCATTATTACCATCTCCTTTTCCTAAACTAAATGAGCCATAATATTCATGTGAGTATTCTATTTTATATATTATAATCCATAAAACATTTATTTAAAGAAGTCCAAATGGGTATGAAATTAGAGCCATTACACCATTCAGTAATTTTCTTCATATATAAGTTTTTCCAAGCTCAAAACCATGTTCCACATTATTTGATTGATTAAAGGAAAATTTTCAAGGTCAATGTCTCAACATTTTTACCTCCTAAATGGATGATAAAAATTAGTGTCAAACCTAAAACAAATAAGAATGAAGATAATAATAAGGAAAAAAATAAGAAAGAGGGTTCTTTCAATGAATAGATGTTATAGGATTCAAATGCAGTAATTGATCTTGAGGAGATAGAAAATAATAATGGCATTGAAAAGAATACTCAAAATGAGTTGGACTAGATTAATGTTGAGGGAAAAAATACACAAATTAATACTCCCTTATATTGAAATAGGGAAGGTGTAAATCTAACATTTATAGGTAACACAAAGATGGATGACCATGTTGAAGTATAAATAGGGGATTCTCATTCTCACATTTAGGTACACTTTGATTTGAATTCTTTTAAAGATATTACTAAAAATAAAAATAAACTAGAGATTATGTAGGATGAGTTAAACCTTCATAAGGCCTTTCTTCCCTAGTTTATGAAGAACAATTTAAGATTGAAATAGGAGGTTAATAATTTCAATAAAAAAGATGGATTGTATTTCACTTGGGAAATGGAAGTGGAAATGGGTTTTTAGATTGAGATTATGACTGATATAATTAATAAGATGAAGCAAGAGAATAGAGAACTCAAAGATAAACTTAATCTTTTGGTCAACTTTAGTAAAGTAATAATGAATAATGTAATGTAGAGCATGGAAGGATTATCTATGTTTTTTTATCAATGCTAACATAAGTGAGAATGAACCTAGGCCTAGGAAAAATATTTAAGGAGTCGATACTACATGAAAAGGAAAAAATGGTTAGCAGTTTGGAGAACAAATTATAAAGCATGACACATGAATGGAATATAGCTTATGAGGAATTGAAGAAAATGTTGTGTCATATAATTTAACCATTGTGGGAGAGTTATTAATGATACACCACTCCAAACCACAATATTAGAACATCCTCAAGCCATGGGTATCATGTAGTGAGGTTGAACCTCCAGATAAGGTTAGCTTCCTCTTGGTAGATCACCTACACTAATGTTACTACTTAGAAAAGGGTTAGAGAGGGGCTATAGGGTTACTAAAAGAGATAAAAGAGGTTATTAACCAATGTTTTTAACACTTATAATTACAAAATACACATTATCAAACACTTTCAAACCTACAAATATCACTTCATTCACTCTTTGATCATCTTTCACATAAGCATTTCACAAAAAAACACTAACTAGCTATCAATATAGCATGGGAGGGTGGTTTTCCACTTCTAAAATGACCAACAATCTATCTATGGCACTCATAATGACCTATGAGAAATAAAAAAAACACTTCATGAAGGTGACAAAACTTAGACAAAGGTAAGGGAAAACATGCATTAAGTTAACCACATCAATGAATTCATAGTACACACTTCAATTTAACTTAAAAATAGAGGAATCTAGTCTTTTATTACATCAAATAGGTGTTGAAATATAAATCTTGGCATATCCTAGGCATGCCAAAAGCATAAGAGTTTCTTTTTATGGGGATAAATTGGAGATATATAGAAAAGGGAAAGTGAGAAAATAAAAATCAATAAATGAGGCCTAACCACTTTTTGATAGATTAAAATTAATCGTACCTCTACAAATTAACTTTCATTATCCATAAATATATTTCAAGAATTTTGATTAGATTAGAAACACACTAGAGGACAAGAACCTGCTAAGGATGATGAGTCATGATCCGTGCAAAACGGAAAAGTCCCCAAAGACTTTGAAACTTCATTGAATGTTCCACTTGCCTTTCTCAACCTCTAAACTCTCCATATTTTTAATGAGTTTACAACACCATGCTTCATCTTGATATGTATTTATGTTTCTAGATATCTACTTCAAATCATTCACTAGTGTCCCTTATGACATTCCTTTCATAGTCATAATTATGCCATTACCCTAAACCATGAACATGGGTCTACCATAGATGAAAACCAATTCCTTTATTGGTTTTCATATAGTCATAATGAAAATCTATAGGCTATGGTTTCTTGATCATGAACAAAATGTAAAAATTAATTCTAAAATCTTTTAAGAGGTATAGCTGATCTTTAATATCATCCTAAAATTATATAGGGTTTAATCTGGTAACCCAAATATTATTTGATCTCACATTTATATGTGTGCCTACCTAAGTGGTGAAATCCTTGGGCTGCTTATTTATTTTTAAAACCTAACCATTGAGACTTAGACACGTTTCCTCATTTTATGCCTCTGTAATTTGATCAAATTTACTTTTTTGATCTCCTTAGGAGTCTCTTGGCTTTAAAATTCATCATTTTTATTGATCTTTGATTCACTTTCAATATTTCACCACTTGGTAGTCCCATGTTCATCCTCGAGATTATAATCTTAGTCTTCATTTGGTTAATACACTTATGCCATATGGTTACCTTGCATTTAATCTGGGCTCATTGACCTTTTCACTTGGATATCATCGTTGATCTTCAATTTCATGATTGAATACATGGCATAGATTTACATTTGACTTATTGACCTAGTTGATCACTCGCATGCCTGCTATTCTTGATAACCAAACCACTTGCCTTGTCTAATCCATTAGTAATATGGGGTCATAAGTCTTTATTACTAGCTGATATGAATTTATACAAGGTTACCCCTTGCCCAAAAACCTCCTTTTGAATAAAAAGGACAATAAGAACAAACTTAATAATGTGCTAAAGGTACTTAGGGAAGGGAAACACACAACTAAAAAGTATGTGCATAAGGCACTTAGAGGAAAACATGAATCTACTTTAATATATGTAAGGTTGTAACTCACAAGTAATTTTTTCCTAGGTCAAATGGGAAACATTTACCATCATTCTCTTGTAATGGATTAGGATAAAAATTACCTTCTTTATGAGGTACCAAACCTAGTGAGCTAGACTGCTTGATTGTCAATCCTTTTGACATGCTCTCAAGTGGATGAAAAGGGACAAACATGTCTCCAATGTAGACATATTGGTCCAAGTATTCAAATATTTATTTATTTTGGACTATACAAGCACTTGTAATATTCTCACTTGATGACTCTTTTGAACATGAAGGTTGACTATCTAGGCTTAGACAAAAGAGTTCTAATTCATCCCAAAAGGTAGCTTCCTCTTGGTCATTTGGGACAATGCCAACCTTAACACCATTATTTATCTACTCACCTTGGGAAAATCCATATAGAAGTTCACAAACCCATTTAAGATTCAAAATGTCATATTATTATGGTTCCAAATTTGACCACTTTCATTCATTCTTGAAGACATCAGTACTACCTTCGATGGACAATTCATATTGAGATTGATCAGCCTCTATAACCTAATTAGCAAGTTAATTTTCATGCTCTGGAGGGGTTATAGTCTATTTTATAACCTCCACTAGTTTCGTAAAGTCATGGTACAATTAGTATAATGCTTCATTCCAATCCTCTTTCTCCTTTATGACCTTTTTAACATGATTAATTGAATGATCATCTATTGTAACCATATCATTTTTTTCACCTTGCTCTTCTAATATTAAACCATAAGAAATGGAATATCTTGAAACAAATCAAAATCTTTTTTTTCTCTCAACTATAACCTAAATACACATTTCTTCGTATGAAATCATCAATATTGCCTCCAATTGAATTTACTTTTTATGATTGGTTAACCTATACAAACTCATTTTGGTCTTCCATTTTAACATTCATAGTAGCATCTTGAGGGCCTATTTGTGGCTCTATCATTTCAAATTCCTCAAGCCTTTCCTATAACTCCAACCTATTTAGGTTATCTTCATTTGTCACTGCATATTGAAGTGGACCCTACTCTAGTACCTAGCTTTGATCCTTTTTTATATCTATGTAGAATAGATAGTAAAAATTCCACTCAAGGTCTCCCTCATGTTCAGCTTGAGGATTTTCTTCTTTAGGTTCTAATTTATTAGTGTCAAATCCATGCCAAAAAGGATGGTTGAAACCTAATTTTTTTTCCTCTAAATGAAGTGGTATGCCTATCATGATCTCTTCATCATAGACACTTCCATTTTCCTCTTGTGATTCACTTATGACTAAAAGATATTCCTCTATCCTTCATAAAATAGGCTCTTTATCTAAGAGGGAGATGATGGGAGGGTGAATAAGTTCACCTTGCTTGCATCTGAAGAGAGTGTCCTTCTAACTATGGACTTTGAAGGCTTTTTCAGGTGGTTCTCGGGGAAAGGAGAGAGTCTAAGATCTATTATATGGAAATATCATTGAGCTAAACTATGGTTACTTGATTCACTTTTTTCACAAATAACTCCTCATCTAAGACTACTTCTTGGACTACCTCAATTAGCACCTCCTCTTTCTTGTGTATGCCCTCCTTGACTAATTTCCATGATGGAAATGTGTAATATGTAGCCACCTTCTCCTCCTTCTTCTTTATCTTCAACTCTAACTCTTTGATTTGCCTATTTATATTCTCTTCGAATAGTTTCTCCTTAAGGTGGTCTTGAGGAAGGTAAGTGGAATCTTGGACCTTGACAATAGGCTACTCAAAAATAGTCTCCTCTTTTCTTTAAAATATCTCTTGGATTGTATTCCAAGAAGGGAAGGTCTGAGAAACACATGAAGGACTTGGAATGGAATATTGGGGAAGAATGGGTGGTGTATATGAGGTTTACGGTTGTGTATATGAAGACACATAAGGTTTATGGAGTTGGACATGTTGTTCATCATGATTTCTTAGCTCATATTCAATTATTTGAATGAGACCACATACAACCATCATCTTACTTGAGAAGATTTTATAAGTTTCCCTCTAAAAGGTTCCCATTATTTTTTTATTAACTATAATGCATCTCTCATGCCATTAATTATGTGATTAGGGATATATTAACCATATCCCCTTTGTGTATTAAGGGATATCATGTAATTTTTATAGCTTAAGAGCATTTGATTGAAATGGATTAGTTTGAGGAGTAACTAGGGATATCTTGAAATTGAGAAGGATGATAAACTACAACTTGAGAGCCACTTAGGGTGAAGCCATAAACATTATTAATTTAATATGAAGGATAAGGAAGCAAAGAACATGTATTTTGATCAAATGAGTGATAATACATACCAAATAATGATGATTAGGAACTTGAGCTACTTATACCAGATGATAAATATTTGCAGTCACCATTGATATTTTCACACATGCCTCCAAAGTCTTATTGGATGAAGAGAACACAAAAAATCTTTACTCAGTGAATAACATAGTAATCCCACTAAGTGTGCCAAAAACTATTGTGGCATATAATTTCCCCCTTGTGGGAGAGTTCTTTAGACTCCCCCACTCCCAACCATAACTTCAAGCCATGGGTATCCTATAGTGAATTTCAACCTCTAGAGAAGTCCAACTTCCACTTGGTAGATCACCTAGAATAATTTGACTACTTGGAAAAGGGTTAGAGAGGGGGTATAGGGTTACTAAGAGAGATTAAAAAAAGGTGATACACCAATGTTTTGAACACTTATAATTATAGAAGACACACTATTAGACACTTTTAAGCCTATAAATATTACTTTATTCACTCTTTGATCATATTTCACATAAGTATTTCACAAAAAGGCACTGACTAGCTATAAATCTAGCATGGGAGGGAATTTTTCCAGTTCCAAATGAACCAAAAAACTATTTATGGAACTCATAATAACCTATGAGAGATAAAAAAACACTTTATGAAGGTGAGAAAACTTAGATAGAGGTAAAGGAAAACATGTATTCACTTAACCACATCAATGAATTCATACGACACACTTCAATTTAGCTTGCAAATAGAGGAATTTAGTCTTTTATTACATCAAATAGGTGTTGTAGTATAAATATTGGCATAGCTTGGGCATGCCAAAAACATAAGATTCTCCGTTTTATGGGAAAAATGAGAGATATATAGAAAATGGGGAAAAAACAAATAAAAATCAATAAATGAGGCCCAACTACTTTTTTATTGATTAACATTAATCCTACCTCTACAAATTAACTGTCATTATCCCCAAATAGCTTTCAAACCCTCTCATTGGATTAGAAACACACTATAAGACAAGAAATTACTGAGGATGATGAGTCATGATCTATTAAAAATGGAAAAGCCCCCAAAGAATTTGGAACTTTATTGAGTGCTCTAGTTGCCTTTCTCAACCTTTTAACTCTTCAACCTCTTAATGAGTTTACAACACCATGCTTCATCTCTATATGTATTTACATTATTAAATAACTACTAAACTCATTCAGTAATGTTCCTTCTAACATTCCTTTCATAGTCACAATTTTTCCATTACTCTAAACCATGAAAATAGGTCTATCATTGATGAAAACCAATTCATTTATTGGTTTTCATATAGTCATAATGAAAATATGTAGGTTAGGGTTTATTGATCATGAATAAGATGTAAAACTTATGCATAAAATATTTTGATATCTTTATTTGATATTTAATGCCATCCTATGATTTTTTATGGTTTGCTTTGAGAACCCAAATCATATTTGATCTTTCATTTATACATTTTGTTTCTTGGGTGGTGAAATCCTTGGGCTTCTTATTTAATTTTAAAACTTAACTATGGTAACTTAGACACGTGTCCTCATCTTTTATCTCTCTAGAATTCTATCAAATTATCTCCATTGATCTCCTTAGGAGTCTCTTGGCTTTGACCTTCATCATTGTCATTGATATTTGATTTACTGCTAAGATTGTGCCATTTGGTACTCCCATATTCATCCTCAAGAACTTGTTCTTAGTATTTATTGTTTTAACATGTTTATGCCACATGGTGGCCTCAAATGCAATCTGGGCTCATTTACCTTTTGACTTAAAGCTCATCATTAATCTTTAATTACATGATTAAATATAAGATATAGATCTGCATTTGACTTATTGACCTAATTGATCACTCGTGTCATGGATCTTCAATTTTTTCTCCCAAGATTGTGCTACTTGGTAGCCCTGCATTAAACTTAGAGCTTATTGAGGATTTTAGATCCAAAAGGCTATTTTTTGTCCTTACTTTGATGTTTTCAAACACATCCCATACTTATAAATCATTTTTAAAGTTTTGTATCTTGAGATAGAAAATGCATCAAGACACCAAACTTTTAGGGGATATTCATGGCACAAGATAGACCACTTTTTATGTAACCTTTCAGCTTTAGTTAGCATCCTAAGTGGATTAATCAAATAAATAACCAAATTGACCTTTTCATTCTTGCATGATGTGTCATGATGGTTTGGTTCCTTAAAATCACCAAATTCATAATTTAAGCTTGCTTAATTTTTTTCAAAAGCTTACAGTGACTTGTGATATGGGCATGAAGTCTATCTTCTTCTTCCACCATTGGATCATTCCCTTAACTAGGACTCTACCCAACTTACCACACTGCACTAGGAAAAAGTTTCTTATGTAGGCCAAATTTGGCCAATATAAAATTCATAGATAAATTTCTTTATTTTATAATATACGTTGTATAGCATTTATTTTTGTATTGTGTATTTGATGTGTCAGTCTAGTGAACTTGTATGTTCTTCCTATGTTTGTTAATATTTTTTTCTATATTACTAGCCATTGAGTCGATACTTTTGTATGGGTAGGTTCCCTTTATAACCCACTTTTACCTATAATTAAAAAATAATAAAGATTTCACATGTTTCTAAAAATAGGGGTTTATAATAACATATTATAGCCATATAAGATAACCTTTCAAATTTTTCATTTTAAACAAACAAATGCCTAGAAACATAGAGTGAAGTTAAGAAAAAATAGAAAAATAAATGCATTTTATTGATTGGAAATCATAGTATACAAATGGAAGATAATATAAAAACCCATGAAAATGAGGAAGGTTTCCTAGCCCAAGCCCTCTTAAAACCATTCTCCCCCTTTCCCAAGTCTACTCCCTTAAAACACCCTTATGTGTTCTCACATGCTTCCATAAGCATAAAATCCATAACTATGACCATTCCATAAAAAGGGGTGGATAGTCCTAGGAGTAGGGATCTTAATACTAGCATACAATAACACTAATTAGAGCAATAAACTATGTATTTTCTTAGAGAAATTAGAAGGCATGAAGATGTCTATGTCTACCCTCATAAAGGATTGGATTAAATTAAATGTGGAAATAATCAAGCTCAAATAGGATTTGGATAGGTAAAAAGACAATAAATTCCTCTAGTTAGAAAAAGAAGAGAATATTAGAGTGGGGGAAGAAATCACATAAAACACCCAGCCTTTTCCAAAGGCAAAAAGAAGAATTAGAATCCCCAACTAAAGGAAAAATATGCCCTTC
>JARHVA010001298.1:1792500-2045000 GCA_037957365.1 Torreya grandis | reverse complement strand
AACAAACCCTAGTTTAATTGGTTTGATAAAAAATATAAAAGAGAAGGGGAAAAGAGATTAATCCTACAATAATAAAGAAGAGTATATATTTATCAATCACATGAACACTTAAACTAGTAATTATTTTTATCTACATAAACATAATCACACACAAGGTTGATGTAATCTTTAAAGGGAAATAAACAATGAAGAAAAAGACACAACCACCATTCTGGATACATAGATTAAAAGAAATAAATCCATAGTCTTCTATTGATAAAAGTATTAATGTTGATAATTCATTATAATTCATTATGATCATTCAATCATAATTTCATCAACATAATTGCAGGGTTAAAAAAGAGGGGTAGGATAATACACTATGAAAACAACAATAGTGGTTGAATTTGAACATTTTCAAGAAAAAAAATCCATCTCTTATAATGACTAGGGTTGGCCTACTTATAGACTTTTGATTCTTCATTTCCTACCCAAATTCATCCTTCACTTTTCTAATCCTACCACTTTGTCTTTTTGCTCCATTTTAGTGCATAAAAACACAAAAATAATTTTTGTAATTAAAATCTCCTTAAAACAAATATATAATTTAAACTTTCAAATGTCATTACTTAGATATGCTTTTTATAAATGAGACACACTACAATGTTCACATCAAAGTCATATTTTAATGAATCTAATGGTTTTGGAAATGGTTTAATGGGGACCAAATTAGGCCAAAAAGTCATTAGGAGGTCTACAGAGGAACCTAAAAGACCTATTCAGGTTCAAGGAAGTGTAAAACTTAATTTCAATAAAATTTTGACTTGAGACAAACTAGGTAAAATTTGGGTGACTAATACGATCGAGTTAGAGAAAACTTTCAAGTGGTGTAAGCAATTTGGAAAACCAACTCCCAAGGTGAAATTTATGTCCCTAGGAGTGCCATGTAGTGTGAAAATGGACCCTAGGATTATAATTTGTCATTGACATGTACTTTTTATGATTTTCAAAAAACCTAATGCAAATTAGGCCATCAACCTCTGATCGTCACTAGTGATGTATTTAGGCAATGTGTTGCATCTTTTATATCTTTAATGGAGTAAAATTAGATTAAAATATATTCACTCTTGATGAATTCCCAAACCTAATCAGATCATCTATGCCTAGATAAAATTTTGATTTTAAACGATTTAAAAATTTTATTCATGATATTATTTTAAAAAAATTAATAAAAATATACCAATTGATAACATTTTATTAAGTTTACTTAATTTCAATTAAAATAATTTAAAATTAATTCTATATAACTTTAATTCAATTTAATCAAATTTTATAAAACTAACTTTAAAAAAATAAATAATTAAAACACTAAACTAAATAAAATCTAATTAGTAAGAAAAATTTAAAATGAAACAACATGGGGGGACATTTCCCCCCACCTACCTAAACATTTTTAAAGACCAATGCAAAGACATGAAACCTAAGACCTATGCCCAATTAAAACCATACTCTCCATTGAATATGTCCCCACCATGGAAAATCTCCACCTAGATTGACTTATGGAAAAATAAACTTCCATTTTGACTTGGGTGGGACAAAAAACCCATTTAAATGAAACCAATGTGAGCATAGAAACCTATAAATAATTAAAGTGATCCCATGATCCATAACCCATGACCCAAAAAACAAAGCATGATTCCCCTTAAAATGAACACATTAAAATGAGACAAGACCCAATCAATCAAAATAGCCTAATTAACAAATATGTTAGACCAAAATATTCCCCATGGACCTATTCAGGGTTTGGAAGTCCAATTAGGTGTATGGGAGAAATAAAATTTAAATGAAGATCAAAATGAATCGAAATGCAAGGTTGACATTAGAGCTAATAAAGATAAAACTATGTTGATGATGTAAATCTTGATTACAACCAAATAAATATGGCTAAGACCTCAAAAACCTAAAATGGATAAAAACTATGATATTAGCAAAGGGGGGAATTGATGCTAGATAGACCTAGGTAAATAAAATGATAACTTTTAACTTTGAGACGATGCGAGTTTGCATATGCCATAAGTAGGGTCATTAGTAATTTTTGAGCAAAGTGAAAAATATGAAACTTGCTCATATGGGCTCAATTGATGAGATATATTAGGTTTCACATGCTGAAGTGGCATATAAGCTAAAGTGACCTCCTAAACTGAATTAAGAGGCCATGGCGAACTAGAAAGTAACATTGCCAAGATCTTGGAAGTGGGATAAGTGCCATAATAACACATTTCCACATGAATTGTAAAGCATGAAAATTATCACACAAGTAAGTTCAAAAAAATGGGACAAATTATGGAGGTTTAAATGGAATTAAAATTGAAATGAGCCCTAGAGTAGAGTGAGAGACCAAATGAAACCAGAAAGTGAAATTGCCAAGATCTTGTAAGTGGGATAAATGGGGCAAGAAGTCATTTTGAGACAAATTAAAAAATACAAAACTTGTTCATATGAGTGATTTAGATAGGATGGGACTAGTTTTATAATTTAAAATGGTACAAAAACTAAAATTACTACCTAGATTGAACTAAGAATCCTAGGGGAACCAAAAAGCAATGCTTTCAAATACTAGCAAGTAGGATAAGTGCCTCAAAAATGCATTTTTGTACAATGAGTAAAATATAAAACCTATCCCAAAAATCCAAATTAATAGTATGGATTACTTTTTGGAGGTAAAAATTGCACAAAATATAAAATTACCCCCAAAAGTGGATATAGGGTGCTAATTGAGCAAGCACGCAAGATTCTCAAGTGCAAACATGTACATCTAGACTTTATTTTAGAGGAAAGTTCTTTATATGAATATTTATCACTCAAACATTCTCATCACAATATATTAGGTTTAATATCCCATAATGTCATGGAAAATGAGGTGACCCCTAGAGTAGGCTAAGAGAGCTAAGCAAACCTAGATTTAATTACAAATTGGGAGGTCAAGATGACATTTTCATGTTTAGTGTTATATATGAAGTTTTATAACATGGATGTATTATTTATAGTAGTTATGGTTTAAGGACTTGTTTTGGCACACAAAATGAGACATAACATCAATTCAACTTAATATTGTTGAGACTAACAAAATGTGAGTACAAGTAGGAGTGGCTACAAAAGTGAAAGGAGCTTGTATGGTTCTCATAATAATTAGGGTTTGTTGGTAAGTAGTAATAGGTATAGACATGGATATAGGGATGTGTAATTATATAATATGAAACATGATAATGGAGAGTGTTAATATAATAATGTAACCTGTGTGTATTTTGGTCAAAGAAACAAATGTCCCAACATATTTAGGACATAATAGAGTGAAACCCCAACATATGTATGTGAATATATCATGGACATGGGTATGTATTTATCACACTTAAAATAATTATGAAATATATATGTATATTTAAATAATGATATACTCTCTACTAAGATGGAACAAATAACATATGTATAATAAATAGTAAAACTAGGAAGATGTTGAAATTTTTTGGTATTTTTGAATGTTTTGGTATTTTTTTTGAACATTTTATTAGGAAAATTATAACCAATGATCCTCTCTAGGGGATAGTAATGTGGAAGTGATATGAAGATTAGATATAATCTATAAAAATAGTTGTATTTTTTAGGAGCATATATATGTGTAATATCTATCATTATAGGCTCCATAATGCTCTATGTAGGTGTCATAAGACTATGTGGTATCAAATAAATAATAGAATAATTTGGGGTTTATGGAACCCATTATTTTGTGATTTGTATTGTATCAAAATTATTAATAATAAGAAATTTTTTAGTTGATATGGATTATTTGAAGATGCACAAGCTATCCAATGATCTCAAGATGAGGATGAGAATCTGTGAAGAGTGGAAGATGTCTAACCTTTCTTGAATGAGATGTGCCATATACATGCATAGTATAATTAGAAAATATATCATGTTCTTTTTGTAAGATTTTTATTGTTGTATTATATTGAGATATATTTTCCTTCATTATTTATAACCATGGTTACATAATTTTGGAATTATTTTTGTTAAAAAATGGAATAATATTCAGTATAATAGAACATGATTTTGATCCAAGTGTGACATTACATTGGATGGATCCAATACATAAATTATATTTAGTGGTTTTATTCACATGTGCCATGTTATATCCTAGATATATAAATAGTTCCTATGTACATAAATTGAATTTACAAGTTTGGTCAACTATGATATTTTGACATTGCTTTCCATATATACAAGGTTGAATGATTTGATTCTTTAAGAAATTATTTTTAGTTTTAGATTATGGTAAAAGCAGGTTTTGAAGGGACCCTGAAACCCTATACAAAAAATAAAGATAATCCTTAAAGTCCAACAAAGTTTCAAAAAAACCCCAAAACAGGTACGAACCAAACCAGGTTAAACAGGAACCTGTAAACAGCAGAACAAACAATATGTAACCGCTGACACTACACCGAACGGATCGTCACCAGACTGGATCAACATCCTACAACCTCCAAACAAAGAGGTTAATACAAAATTAAATTTTTAATTTTTATTTAACCTTTTACATGAACAAAGATTCATATCTAGAGGGGGGCCATAGGCTTAGATTTCTTCCTCTTAACAGCAGTCCATCCATCCTCTACCTTTGCTGCCTCAGTCATCCATTCCTCAGAATACGATGGTCCGTTAAGCCCAAGGGATACAGATGACTCATCAAAATCCTTATGAATACCAGCCATTTTTTGGCTCCTAGGTAGTTCCTCCAAAATAGGGGGAGAAACCAACGTCTCCACAACAACTGGCCTTGAAAGATCATTATTCCCATTCACCACAGGACCAACTAAGGAATCTTTCACCGGTGACTCCTCCTCAATCATCGGCTCGGAATAGATGCTATCTTCATTCTCAGAATCTGCCAAATCTTCCATAGGTTGTTTAGCTATGTAATGTTTCGAGGAAGCCTTAGACCACCAAGAAAGTGGTCGTATGGACTTTGAATTCCCAGCCAAACAACGAGCAGCCATATGACCCATCAGGTGACATTTTCTGCACCAAAAAGGTATGCCCTCAAAATCTAGCATTTGTGTCCAAGTTCCCCTTGGGGAGTCCAGACAAATCGCCTCTGGTAGGCCCTTTGAAACATCCACTTCAACCATAAAACGTGCATAGGTCGAATGGTGAGCAACCGAAGTATTTTTATCCACAGACAAAAAATCTCCTATAGCATTCCCGATGAGAAATTATTTTTAGTTGCTTAATATGAAGGCACACATTTAACATTATCATTTTTATATATTGATTTCTCTTTATGTACTTTTTATTTTTATACCTCATTTTCATTTCTAGGTTATTCTTATTTTATATTAACAAAATGGATATGCATTTTTGACTAATTTTCATTAGTATTGATCAAATATCCCAAGCCTTGGTCATAATTTCGATTACTTGTGGAGATATAATGAATGATGCCTTGGGACTGTTTTCCCAATCTTTGACCATGATAACAAAAATGTTGTAGAAATTGTTGTCCAAAACCATATTGTTTTGAAAGATAAGTATCATTATAAATAGGTAGATTTTTATTCTTTTCTTGGTTTGACTTTTCATTTTGAATCTTTTCTTACTCTAGGTTTGGAATTTTGAACTATTTTTTCTATAGATTATACTTTGGTACCATATTTTATCTTTTTGAACTTATGTTTTAGGAGAGATAGTCATAATGTCAGTGGTTTTTTTAGGAGAGGTACCAAATGTTTAACCCTAACTTTAGATACGAGGGTATCTAGGGTAAAAGGGTATTAGGTAAAAATTTACATAAATATGTTGAGATAATCTAATGAAAAATCTAATTAATTTAAACTCAAATAAATAATATTATGAATATATAAAACTAAGATTCCTAAAATAATAAATTATAACTATTGATATATATTTTAATAAAAGTGAAGAATTGATACTTAGCTGGATTGCTATGTTCATGTAGGTTTGATCTAGAATAAGATTGAATTGGACTAGAAGGTGATCTTGGGATAGTCATTAGATTCATGGAATATCCTTTTTATGGATTTAGATGCTTGCATTAGATCTATATGGTTACATTGATGTAGATGTATAACTCTAATGCAAATGCCTGATACATAATACTAAATGGATCTATATTTGACCAACTAGAGCCTTTTAAGTTTTATGTCACCTTTTTTTATGTATGAATATCACATGCACATGTTATTACACTTTGTAAAATGATCAAACCCTAGCTTCATCACCCTTGGGGTGGATGTTGAAAAATTGGGTTCATGGTATCATGGTTTCAAATTTCCATAATGACCCTTATGTCAATGGTAACTACATGCATATCACATTCTCTAAAGGGGGCCTCAAACTTATGTAATTCTCCCCTATGTGTTGGTTTCTATGTGTTTCAAGATACACTGTGTGATAAGTAATGACATGCAATGACTTGCCTTATAACTTGTAAAATATTGATGATATACTTATATTTGAATGCTTTAGACCTATGAAAATACTTATTCTATTATTTATATAGAAATATAATTTTCTCATTTGAATTATTAATTGAGTTCTTCTTGATAGGTTGCCTTATGAGTTCTTGATATTTTCTAGGTGATGCATAAATGAGGGTCGATCTTGTATATATGTCTTATTTGAAAATTAGATGGAGTTTAGAAACTATAGAATTTATAGGAAATTTTGACCCTTACATCAACTTAGGTTCTTGTTTGGGATGTAAGTGTCCAATAATATAGAAAATAGATACAAGTCCAAAATTTGTAGTGAATGATAATGATCATGTTTAGAGATTTTTTCATAGTATAGAAGGCCCAGTCATTAGAAAATAATGGTTAGACTAAGAGACAAATAATTTAGACACAAAGAGATAATGAATGTGAGTCTTTTAGCAGTGGACAGGTATATTATTTAAAGGTACAACCATGATGGATATTTTCCAAGTGTATAAGACTAGATTATAAAATAAATCATATTTTTGTATATACATTGAGTAATCTCATAATTAGAGGATAGATGATGAAACCCAAAATTTTTAAAATCCCATCTTTGATGTTGTTTATTACAATTTTGCACATCTAGACTATTTAAAATTAAAAAGGTATATATTGGTACATTTTTTAGGTGTTTTATATTTTATTGATAAATAAATCCATTAATATTCAAAATTTTCATGGGGATCTCAAATCATGTTGTTTTATCATTTTGTACAAGTCTATTTTTTATATGTTTGAGTTCACAAATCCATATAAGAAGCATGCATGTTTCATTTGGGTCTCACTTTTTATCCATTAGGTATTATTTTGGTGGGATTTTATGTGCCAATAGGTCCCCTAATTTGAAATCAAAATCTCAATGAATATAGGTCCACTTTGAGGAATTAAGGATGACACTTTACATTCTCAAAGTTATTCAAATATTTACATGTTCTATATATAGGTTTGTTGAAGCTAGATTCAAAGTCTCTAAAGGCTAAATTCACATGTCAATAATTATGTTAAGGGTCAAATAGGATAAATAAAATCTATACTTTCATTCAAAATTTTGCACGCACACATTAACGATAGATATACATTTTTTTTATCCCTTTTCATATTCTAATAATTTGGTGCGATATTTGGGAATTCAACAAGGATTGGCCAAGGTCAATCTAGTTTAATTCCTTTCACCTAACACCCCTCTATTTAATATAAATTGGGTTTATGTAAAATAAATTAGGGTTTTAGTTACAAGTATATTATTTTTATATTTCATATTTATAAATGTGTCAACCATCATAATTAACATATGCATAAGTTGTGAAATAATCAAATTTTTATCATAGTTAGTGCAGACAAGTTTGTCGTTAAAGGATGAGAGTAGCATAAGTTTTTGTATAAGTATCATGGTATTGTTTAGTAATATTCTCATATTATATTATAATATTTCACTATCAAATTTATATCTTTATATGTTTTCCACTATTAGATATCAGTCTTAGTTAAATTGGACAAGTTAGCAGTCAACAAAGATGACTAGCTTAAATTATTGTCCTAAAAGTATGGTCTCCTATAAAAAATAGATTCAAGTTATGTTGTTTATCAAGAACAATCAAATTCATACTTTTTTATAGCTCAAATAATCAAACATTTAAAATAATCAAAATAAATTAATATTTAAGCTAAGTATATCTCTTTTTAGTGTTTTCCAAAAATAACAGTTTTGCATATTTATCTATTTATAAAATCATAATTATTAGTAATTGTATATATTTAGAATTTTAATAAATCTCAGTTTTTATACCTATTAAAAAAAATTATTATTAAATAAAAAACATGGTAGAACATTTTAGTGAATCCATACATTTGTTTCAAGCACTGCTTTCTTTTTTAATTCATGTTATAGGGTTTTAGATCAATTCTTTATTTTTAGACACTAAAGATAAATTATTTAGGGATTCAAATTTAATTATTGATTTTCTTGAATAAAAACATTTTTTGGATTTTAATTTATTTTTATTTCCTTGATTACTTTCTATACACTATTTTCTTATAGTTTTAAAACTCATAGGAGCTATCATTCTGGTAAAAGTGGTCTTTAGTATTACCTAAGCCATGGTGTGTTGGGTGTTGTTAAAATAATCAAGCCATTAGATAAAAAAACATATGGGTTTTAGTTTTCACATACCTTATGATATATTTTAAATGCCTAGGTTCTATTTTTAAACCATAGGAAGCCTTATACCATTTGTTCTTGTAGTGCAACAATAAGTAGTTAGCCTCATGAAGTTACTCTCAACATACCCTAAAGAGATTATATTTCAACTAAGATATGGTGAAATCCTCTATAATTAATGCCCCTTTGGGAATTTTCACTATTTATGTCTAGGATTAGTATATCTAAGAGCCTACAAAATAAACACATGTTACCTAGTTAAACTTTTTTACATCCTTTGTTTCTTGGTATGATCATTTTTTGCTAGCACTGATATTTATTTTTTTCATATTTTCTATATTGTGTGTAAAAAAATATAAAATGGATTATAAATTTTAAATTATTTATGGTGTTCATCCTTTAGATTTAATCCTCTCTATAAATGTTACACCTTATTCTTATGATAATTAATGGACTAATATTGCACTTGTATCGTTTATAATTCTTATTATATCAATGAATAATATGTTTTTGATTATGATTATGAGTATGGTTATGATTTTTGCCTCCCTTTTATTCATATTTTCATCAAACAAAATCACTAGAATATGCTAGTAATGAATATTTTCTTTCCATTAATCTCTCACAAAGATCCAAATGTGATGAATTAATAATTACTGCATCATGTTTACCTCTAAAGTTTACCACTACACTACATCATATTAATTAATATATATTTAAAGATCATATCCCATGATATAGAAATGACAAATAATATTAAAGAGTGTGTTACAGGGTTTTTTTAGTAGTGAATATTCATTAATTCATGAATATTCCATTTTTAGGATTTTGGTTTTGACCATTTTTTAGGGTTGATAGATGGGACTAGATCATCAAAATTTTAGGAATATTTTTTTTGGGCATCAGATAAAATTTTTTTTATAGTAATATATAATATTAAACTTAAATTCACTAGATATATATAGTATATCCCTTGAGATACTAGCCCAAGTAACAAGCGGAAATGAAAATAGAGGAGCACAAAACCAAATGAAGAAAAAAAATGATATCACCAAATAATAAACCTTAGTATATCCATTTATTTCAACCATTTGGATATGTCATTTGGCTTCACAATTTGGCTCTATCATTTGGCATAGGTATTTGGCTAGGTCATTTGACTATGTCATTCGACTGTGTCATTCAGCTATGTCATGCATCCCTACCATTCATTCATGTCATTAAACTATGTTGTTTGGTTGTACCATTAATTTGTGTTATTTGGATAGGTCATTCATATTTTTCATTTGGTTGTATCATTCATCTCTATCATTTAGATAGGTTGTTTAGTTGTGTTATTTGGCTAGGTTGTTGACTATGTTTTTCATCTATGTTGTTCAGTTGTGTCATTCATGATTTTATTCTATTTTTTGGCTTGGTCATTCATTTATGTCATTAAAATGTGTTATTAATCTATGTCATTTGAATTTATCATTCAAATATGTTGTTTAGCTCAAAAATTTAGATCCATCATTTGGTTTTATCATTTATATCTATTATTCAGCTAAAGGGTTATATGGGAGAAAACATCGATATAAAAAATTTCCATCACCCATAGATGATTCTCCATACCAAAAAATCAAATTTACTTAGATTCAGAAAATATTTCTAATAGGTTTTCCAGTAGGGCCTCTTCAAATTAAACCCAATGTGTTATTCACTCTCCCTTTTTATAAAATACATATGATTTAAATGCATCTAATATCCAACATTATCCTCTAGGCATGGTTAATGATATAAAATATTGTGATAATATTTTTACTCACTTGTAAATTAAAAATAAAATTATGGCATCTAATGACACTTCTTCACTTTCTCTTAAAATATCAAAGAATGCAAATGAATGTGATATACTAAAAAAAGCATATATTGCCTTAGATTTAAAAGGTGATGACCATGTCATATTATGAAAATATTCTCAAGATACTCATGTTATATCCATATAATGTGAGTCTCATAATAATACTAATTGTGATGACTCTCCCTTTTCTCCTAAGTCAAAATAATTCAATGATAAAAAATGTGATATTTATACTTCTATATAAATTCAATGTGATAATATATGCAATGATTCTAAATAAAACACTAATTTTGTCTTATAAAGTAATCATAGGCCATGAAATTATATTTTTCATGACCCTCTTATCCAATGTTTAAAATAGATGATTAATTTAAACCCATGAGGGAACCTTTCCACACCACTAAACTTCCTATTAGTCATATAATATCCATGATACATGCTATTGGTGACCTCCAAAATTAATTACTTTATCTCACTTTACAAACTAGATCATGTTGTACCAAAATCAAAGATAATGTAATTCTAGTAAAACCCCTTGCATGAATTTTATATATGAACATCAATTTTCAAAATATTTTTTATTCCTAAATTACCCATGTTTGAAAGTCTTGGAAATCCTTGTACTCATTTAACTCAATATACATTATTTTTAGAGAATGGGATAATGATGAGCATATTATACTAAAATATTTTCATAGAAGTCTCACAATATATTCTTTAAATTAGCTCCTTACCTAGCTTCAAAATATTAAAATATTCATTCTTATCATATTATCACAAACATATGGTACCTAAGTTCATTTTTGAAAATTTACAAGTTTTTAAACAAGGCCATGGTGAGCTTATCAAAAATTAAATTTTAAGATTCAAAAATATTTTACATTCTTCAACTTATCAACCCTAAAATTTGGAAAAGCAATTCATCTCAAATAGGGCATTCTTATCTCCACTCAAATAAATATCCATGTGTAAACTTTATTATTTTTTGAGAAATTATAAATGGGCATGTTCAAGATATGCATGTGATCTCAACTTCACAATAGATAAGGCTACCAACTCAAATGTGTTAGTACCCACTTCACACAAGAAGGAATTTATTAATAAAAGGGTGAATTTATATTCAACATCTAAAAATAATAATCCAATTAAATTCACTCATAATATAGATGAATCAATGGAAATAAGAAAAATCAAATAATAAAAAGTTAAAGTAATCAAAAAAGGGAAAGCTTTTGTTTAAAAATTACCACCTAATGTGAATAAATATACTTTCAGTAAGTGAAAACTAATAAAATTTGATAGATCAACCACATGATATTCTACATACATTTTTGGATAAGATGTTAATCGCCCTTATTCCTAATTACTATCATCACCCTAAGTATATAAAATGTAGGGTGTTTTGTATTGCAGATACAATAACTGAGAGAGGGGTAAGTGAATTAGTGATGGTATATATTTAACTTTAATTCCAAATCTTTCAGACTATTAATCAATCAACATATATCAACTTGATCAAGAAACATTAACAAGATATCTCATTCATTTAATGCATACACAAGATAAAACATAAAACACATAGTTTCTATGGGAAACCCTCATGGAGAATAAAACCACTCTCAATATTGTAACCAAATGGACTACTTGTCATATAATATGATTACAAATAAGAGACACTTATATTGAATCACCTACTTCACAAGGAGCACCCACACATAAGTATGAACAAGTACCCACTTGCTTTAAATGTTGAGCACACACACAACAACTATGAAATCAAAATCTTCAAAATTTTGATTAAATATAAATATAATGGAATCATAATGTATAACACTTCTCTTCAATCCTCAACACTCTATAAACCCTATTTCACACATGCAATTCATCCAAAGTACCCTTTTGGATCTCTCTAAGCTTTTTCACTCATCCTTAGCCATAAACCTATAGCAAATCTATAATCACAATAGAGACATGAAAAAAATTTCATCCACACATTCCTCTCTCTAAACTACCTACTAACTCATCCACATGGCATACACCTTCTCTTCGCTCAGCTCATACAAGTATCTATCTATCTCTCAACACATTTTCCTCAAGTCTACACAAGTCTATTCAAAAAGCCTATAAACCATTACATTTAGTTTCACCTTTAATAGACTCTTCATGATTATTATTATCACAACCTTCCTTTTTAACCACAACACATGCCTTCATCCTTAAGTCATCTAACATGGGTCACCTTTAAACATAACCCTTTTTAAAATAGGCCTAAGTAACCTTTTAGGTCTTATGAAGACCCATTCACCTCTTTGACACTCCTTTGAGAAAACTAGGAACACAAGAACACTTTAAAATACATATACTCATGTCACACAATCTATAAGTCCTACTTATGTGATGAAAACCATCATATCACCCTTCTGTTAAAGCTCAATTTACTCAAACAACATTTTGTGCACACAACCACCATGAATAAACACACAACCACCATTTAAGCCTTTGATCATACTGAATATGATTGGGAAAACATTTATAATCCACAAAGATGGTCTTTATGGTGTTTAAAACACTCTATGATAGTTAGCTTGTCTTGAAACATTAAAATACCATCAAGACCAACTCAATTACCCTTCTCAGGTTACTTATAGAGCATGAATGCACACACAATCATCTTTGGAGCTCAATAAATTTGATTCTACAAACATTTATAACTTAAAATGAATATTTCCTAATGCACCTTTAAGTCCTCTACAACTTTCCTTTTTTATATAGCATCAAATAAACATTTATAACTTAAAATGAATATTTCCTAATGCACCTTTAAGTCTTCTACAACTTTCCTTTTTTCTATAGCATCAAATTTTGTATAGATCAAAAGTTATGGCTCAAAAACCAAACACTGGTCTTTCCTTCATTAAATTCAAATATTTAAATCCAAAAGGTCATAGTTAAAACTTGATTGCTTAGAACACATCTTATGCTCTTCACTCAGATCGCTCAACTTTTAACATCGATCTTCTTTAGAAGTAGATATAAATTTAACTCAATGTGTTCCACTATCTAGAAATTAAACCTTAAACATGTTGACCTCATCTCATGCTTTCTAACAATCTTGACCACATATGCACCATCGATCTCTATTGTGTAGCTTGATCTTTATCTTACAGCACTCACCATTAGATCTTGTTCAAAACTCCAAATATTATGACATTTTTCACCCTCAAATCCCTTTTGAGCACTTTATTGATATTTCCTTTCCCTTGTGCCACTTGGATGTCTCATATGCATTGTTGATTCTTTGACTTATCCTGTACAATTGATATTCATCAGTACAAACCACCGCTCACTATTGATCTTCTATTAGACTAATGAGATTATGACACTTATCACCTTTATATGTAAACTTTGACATTTTGAATTCATATGCACCATTTATCTCAATATGTATTATTAAATGCTCATCATTGGATCTTCTAAAACAATGACCTAAGTCTTTAACATGGTTAAACTTGATGGTCTCTAACCCATCACAGTCTGCTAGAGCAACTTTGAAGCTTTATAAATTAAGTTAGACAACACTTCAACACTAAAAATTATTAGGGTAACTTCTCATCACTATAGAAAAAATATCCAAGCAATCTTTTGACCAATATTGACTTTATGCATACCTAAAATAAATGCTCAATATTGTTGGATCTTTCATATTTGTGTGATGTACAGTGATGTATAGTGATGTCTTGGATTCTTGTAAACTATATGATGAATTCCACTTAATCCAAATGATCAAAAAACATACCAACTCTCCTCAAAGACTTCTATAGATGCCTTAAAACCTCTTATTTGTCATTATAGACATGTACATGTGTTATATCTCTTGTAGCTCTCAATCTAATCACTTTATCATTCATGCATTAGTACCACATGATCTCTTTGACATCAATGACAAATTAAGACACCAAATACCATGTCAAAAAATCTCCCTCTTTTTCATTCATGGAAAACTGCACTCAAAATGTCTTCTCTCATAGTGAACAATTCTTAGTTCTAATCTTTCTTCCCCTTTAACATTAATGATAAAGGATATCTTCTTCATCATGCCAACAATCATTCCTTAACATCATGTATGCAATAAAAATATTATTTTAATATGTTTAATATACTTACATACTTTCAAGAAAATGAACCAATGAAACCCCCTTTAACATGCATCCATCTAAACTGGGACTTCTTTGATCCTTGGACCTGACAAGCTACCCACAAAGCTTAAAAAGCTCCCCCTAACTCCATGCTCCATCTCATGTCATCTTATCTTTGATATAAAACAATCTTGAGAACACTAATAGGGACTCCACCTAGTTCATATTAACTTATCCACCCCTTGAGCATCTTAAGATCATTTTGGTCTTTTGGAGAAAATGACCAAAAAGTCTACTTCTTCATACTAGCCTTGCTTAGAGGCCTTGTAACCCTACATGGACCTTGAAGAGCCCATAACTTTGTATGTATGAGATTTCATGGATTGAAATTTTATATCTAGATTAAAATCACATGCCTCCTTAAACATTCTAGAAATAAACACTTAACTATTCCTTTGCAATATACTTCCTTCACAAACCTACTAGCTAATTAGCCCTCAATTTGCACAAGTACTCCTCTGTAGAACCAACCATGTAATTTAAAAATAATTTGAAAGAATTTTTGAGTATAAATTTATCCATTTCTGATGATTAAGTAGAATCAGACCTCAATTCATTAGGAAAACCACTTTTCAACAAAGGCCAAAACACTTAGGTTTACACGATAAACTTGATCAACACATCACTTTATAGTCAATGCCCACCTCTAAAATATTTATCACACCTAGAGGTTATCAATACAAACTTCTACACCAGATTTTGAGCTTAGAATCCTTTGGGAGCCCATACTTCCTATACTATGGTTTTTGACCTACATACCCTTAAGCACAAACTAGGAAACTTGAGATCAAACAAAAATCTCCAATAGCAAAAAAAGGACTTTAAAAGATTGAAATCACCTGGAGATCATCTAATAAATTCATCATGCCTTTCTATGCCACTAAGACACCTTGAAAACTTCAAATGACATCTGAAAAAAAAACACATACCCAACCTACAGACCTTGCACACGTACATGCTTCCACACATGAAATATGTCTCTTAAAAAGCACAAGTAGAGACACCCACTTATCACATAGGGACTAAATATCCCAAAACTCAAGGGGCTCCCATATATCCATGTCTTTACTTGTTTTAAAATCCTTCTTCATCTTCATATTGGTCTTGAATGAGTTATCAACTTTATCCTTTTATTTTATCTCAGGATATAGCTTGATTTCCTTGTCTATTTGGGCAGATAAGGCTTGTTCCTTTATCCTAGACCTTATTCACTATTTTTTCATATAAAATAGTCCACCTTGATCCTATTTTTCATTTACCTTCTTATACCTCCATCCACTATGGCTCTTTCTCTTTATGACATGATTAAATTTTTTTGAAGTAGAGTACTTATCATTCTTACATAACCTTGTTATGTGACCTCTCTAATGACATTTAAAACAAATGATTTTTCTTAAACTATACGTATCTTGAGATATATGATGATTCCTTGAAGTTTCATGAATTCATTCATGCAACTGATAATTTAGTGTCCTAATGAGGGTATTACAAAACTTTTCAATATGACCAAAACCTTGACACTTGTAAAAAATGATGACATTCTTCCCTTATGAACTTATTGACTATCTTGAAAAATGATGTTATTTATTCTTGCCATTGTCTTCATTATAATTCCATGAAAAATCATTATTTGAGGATATTTTACACTCTCTAACCCTATGAACAAACTGATTACAAAGTATAGCGATAACCATTAAAATTTTGAACACCTCATGGCATTTGGTTGTTTAACTTGATTTGTTCTCATTCTACCAACACCTTCATTCATTGATTGATGATTCATCTTCAAGGTCTAATTGTATTTGATTATATCAACCTTTATCTTGTCTTGAGTTACATGCTCTTGTTCTTATTTATATCTAAGACCATAAATATCACTAGCATGATTTTGATTACATAGAATATTATCAAGATCTTTTGAGCTCTTTCCAAACTTCAAAGATGACTTCACCTATCTTGAAGTCTTCTTTGATTTTGTTGGTTGAATATTTTGTCGATCAGCATACTGATAAACAAAATAGGTCTAATCAGCCAAACTAGGAAGATTAGTCATCCAAATGTGTAGTTTTACCACATCAGAAGGGGATTGATCTCTCCTCTCATCAAGGGGAGGTTCCCTATAGATATGCTATATATATATATATATATATATATATATATATATATATATATATAAAGAAAATAATACTTAGGGGTAGGACAAACCATCCGTCTCTCTTTTTTTAGAGATGATGTGTGCAGATCAAAGGAAAAACTCAAGGGAAATGATAGACAATACTCCTCTTCTTTCAGAAGTACTATTCAGCAAGCCACAAGAATACTCCAGGTAGTAACAGCAAAATGTAACAAAGGATGGAATAACCAACAAATTGAGATGCAACACAAAGTCTCCACCTGAATTGCTCAAGAGTAAGATACAAAGGACAACGAGGGCACAAAGTCACCCCAAGGTCCTTTACACATAAATGCAAAGAAAACACACTGAAAGGAAATTATGGGGGCACAAAGTCTCTCCACAGTTGACTCTTCAGGATACCTTTTTGACTAATTTCACTAATTTTGCTTGTTGAATTAAAGGAATAGAAAATAAATCAAGGAAAAAGACATAAGAACAGTTTCCTCAACAACAAATATATCACAGCTTAAAGTTTAAAAAGTCACTTGCTTTCTTATTCTAGTAACAAAATATGATCAACAATCTGAGCTCAAAGCCTCAATAATGCCTTATAATTTGGGTAGAGTTTCACTCTAATTGTCAAAAAAGAGATATCTTCTTTACAATAAAAGAGAGTTCCTTATATTGCCTCTTCAAGAAGGACTCAGGAATAGTAATACATCATGTTGTGTTGGAATATGTTAAGAAGATAGGCTAGAACTTAGGGGTGTTTTACCCATTTGATTTTATCAATGCAAGGAAACAAGTAACACTTATTGAAAGTTTGCAACTTTCAATGTCCACATGGGGATGTGATCTTATCTTCATCATTCCTCCTTTTCTAGTTAATTGAATCAGGTCCTAGATTTAGTTTGTTATTCTATTCCTTCCCTGCTTTCTATTGGTCTTGGCCTTGAAATCTATGAATGTATTCTAGTCTATTGTTCAAAGGATCAATGGCTAGTATAATGTGTTGAATTTGATGTTTTCAGGCGTGTCATTCCTTTGTCCTCTTTCAACTTTTTTGTTTGGCACTTTTCTGGATTGAACTTGCCCTTTTGGGCCTTAATAAATGACCCATTTTGAGTTGGGAAGAGCCTCCTACAAGGGTATCTACCCTTCAGGTAGTCTTCGGGCATCCCTTCGGCTTTAGGAAGTGTCTTTGAATTGGTACCTGGGAGTCCCCTGTAAGGGCCCCTGCCCTTTGGGGTCCTTTGGGAAACTCTTTAAACTTTGGTGATGAACCAAATGTTGAACCATTCCATTGAACCATGGCTTTAAACCAAGGCTTTCAACCTCTTGTTAAACTTGCCTTTAAACCATGTGTTTGAACTAACCGTTGAACCAAGTTTTGGTTCAACGGTTCAAAAAAATGCCTTAAACTGATTGATGAATTTTTTGATTGAACCAAAGGATGAACCAAAGCATTGAACCACTTGGTTGAACTGAGACATTAAACCATTTGACATCGAACCAAAGGATGAACCAAATGTTGAACCTGCTGTTGATGCTTGCCGATGGAGATTTATATTTAAACCAAGGTGATGAACCAATTCTGAAAATGACCAACTGTTAGAAACTGATTCTTTTGATTGAACCCACCTATAGAAGCCATGAAGCTTGAAAAATGAGGAATTTGAATGCCCTAGAAAAATTTTGAAAAGGGAAGAGACAATTTTGGTCTGTAAGACCAAAATAGTTCAAATTTTGTCCCAAAAATGAGTGATATTTTTGGGGGACAATAGCTAGCTCTAGTTGGGGAACTTCTGTCAATTGCAAAATGAATTGAAAGAAGTAGAATCTAGAGTCTCCAGTGTCTTCAAGTATGCCATTGGGTTATGGAGTCATGCTACCCATAAATGAAAGGCATAAAAAATGGAAACAAACAAAATAAAATAGAATTAAAAACTATACAAATATACATATATACATATGTAATGATCTGATACTTCAAGAATTGAAGTATTTTAGATGCTGCTTCTTGAGAGACAGTGAAAATAGTGCACCATCTTGGTAAAATAACAAGAAGACATTTTGTCACTAGAAATGGTGATGGGTGAATGGAGCTCTCCACCAAGAAACCAATTTTTGTGTTTTCCTCTTGGTCTTTCCTTCTTTTTGTTCTGTGGCAGGACATGGTCTTCAAACTGAAAACCATAACTCCTTGCTCTCCATGCGAAGGGTTCTTTTGCTTGATTTTGATTTCTAGTAGCATGGTCCATTACCATAATTGGTTGTTCTTCTGGTTTAATCTAGCATATGATTGGATTGTCCATGTCAAACTCCTAACAAACTATCAGATTAACATCTCTTTTGATGTGAAGGAGTTTGATTTCTTCATCTTGAGCAATCTTTAATTTAAGCAATAGAGATTCACATCCAGATGTGTTGTTGGTGTTTTTGACTTGAAAATTACATGAAGGAAGAATATCTCCTTGAGGAGATATCAACACAGTTCCAACTTCATCATTGGTGGAAGAATTGTTGTCATCATCAAAAGCTGATCTCCTATCATATTTCTCTTCATTAGAGATGGAATATCCTTCCTTTTTTATACTACATCCTACCAATTCTCCTAAAGTCTTGTTTGCATCATTTCCTAGATTGTCAGCTACAGGACTTTCATCTACAAAAACATGAACATCCTCTGTGGTAAATAAATAATTACCCCTATATGAAGACTTAGAATTTGTGCTATAGGGGCTGATGTTTGGGTGACCACATATTTTATCTCAAATAGGTCTACATCTAGTTTCCCATTAATGTCTAATTACTTAGGATTGACTTGTAGGGATTCAAACTCAGTCATTTGAATTTTGGATTCCTCGATATGATTAATCATGGCAAATGACTGAGATGGATTTGGAAGAAAGGATGGGAGTTCATCTTTTTGATTTTTTGGAGGGGGAGGATTGATTTGCAAAGCTGAAGTAAAAGGTACAAAGATGTTCAATGTACTTACTTATTTGGTAATCACTGAGTCCTTTGATTGAAAAGGAAGACGGGTTCTCTACTCAATAATTGAAATTGATGGTTGGGGTCACTTGTCCTTCTTCTCTTTATCATCTTGTTGTATTGACTGATTCTCAGACTTGGTGAATACGATGTATGATCCTTTGATTGCTTCACCTTCACTCTTAGGTTCATCCTAGTAATTTAGGAAACCAATGTAAGATTCACTAGCTGATTCTTCTTGATCCTCCCTAAAGAGATCAGTGCCATTTTATTACTTGAACTCAAGTTGGAAATAGGAAATATATTCTATTTCCAAATATCCAAATGCTGAGTTAGTTGGAGGTGCTTCAAGGGCAAGTTTCCTCTATGGGGGAGGAAGATAATTTGGTTGCCCTTGACTTATAGTAGCATTGCCTTGATATGGATGATTAGGGAATGTCCTCCTTGGTGTGCTTCTATATAGAGGAGTAGAAGACATACCTTGTGTCATTTGCCTTTTCAAGGCTAGCAATTCATTTGCCAACTTTTGTACCATTGGGTTAGTGGTGACTGTGGGTGAGTATTTAGAAGATGAAGAGGGTTTAACTCTGTTATGATCTCTCCTTATCTTTCTTTCCAATATAAGTTCATCTTCTAGCTCAATAGCCAAGTCTTGAGCAGCCTCAAAGTCTATTTGTCTAGCCTGTCTCAACAAAAACTTCACTTCAGGTAATTGTGAGTTGATGAAGAAACACATGAGATTCTAAGGTGTCAACTGGGTGATTATGGGAATCCTATGCCTCATCTTGTTAAACCTGGCAATAAAATACCTCATAGGCTCATGAGACTCTTTCTTCATCTGAGTGAGCTAAGCCAGTAAGGCATGTCCATCGTCTATTGGCTTGAACCTGGCTTCAAATTTTTCTTTTAGAGTGTCCCAATTAGTCACTGACCTAACTTTCAGGTGGTTAAACCAGTCTACAGCATCACCTTGTAGTGTCTCCATGAATATCTTGACTACTATGTCTTCAAATTCCACCCCTATTACACTACAGGCTATGCCAAAAGCTACAATGTGTTCATCAAGATGAACCTTCCCATCAATGAAGAATTTGGGGAAATTATTCCTTAAACTGTGTGGAAACTCATGCAGAGGTGGAGTCAAATTGAGTGGGCCAAATGAGTTACCCTAGGGGCCTCAAACTACTATGATCAGATTATGAACAATAGGGATAACACATCTAAATGGAGTTTCCAGATTATAGGACAAAAATGGAAAAGAAAATGGCCTTGCTTTAACTTAAAGCTTGAGGCTTTAAAATGTGTTTTCTTTCTTAGTAGCATTGGTTTTGCAGACCAGATAATATAATGGAGATGGATGAAAATGGTAAGGCTATAAATGGATAATGGGTAAGACATGAAATGGAGTTGCCAAAGTCTATAATGGATAAGGGTTATAATGATAATGGGTTATATTCCCCAACAGAGTCGCCAAAAATTGTTGGTTGAATATTTTATCGATCAACGTAGTGATAAACAAAATAGGTCTAATTAGCCAAAGTAGGAAGATTAGTCATCCAAATGTGTAGTTTTACCACATCAGAAGGGGATTGATCTCTCCTCTCATCAAGGGGAGGTTCCCTATAGATAAGTTATATATATATATATATAATAATACTCAGGGGTAGGACAAACCATCCATCTCTTTTTTTTAGAGATGATGCATGCGGATCAAAGGAAAAACTCAAGGGATATGACAGAAAACACTCCTCTTCTTTCAGAAGTACTATTCAGCAAGCCACGAGAATACTCCAGGTAGTAACAGCTAAATGTAACAAAGGATGGAATAACCAGCAAATTGAGATGCAGCACAAAGTCTCCACCTGAATTGCTCAAGAGTAAGATATGAAGGACAATGAGGCACAAAGTCACCCCAAGGTCCTTTGCATATAAATAAAAAGAAAACACACTAAAAGGCAATTATGGGGGCACAAATTCTCTCCATAGTTGACTCTTCAGGATACCTTTTTGACTAATTTATCTAATCCTACTTGTTGAATTAAAGGAACAGAAAATAAATCAAGGAAAAAGACATAAAAATAGTTTCCTCAACAACAAAGATATCAAAACACAAAGCTTGAAAAGTCACTTACTTTCTTATTCCAATAACAAAATATGATCAACAATCTGAGCTCAAAGTCTCAGTAATGCCTTATAATTAGGGTAGAGTTTCATTCTAATTGTCTAAAAAGAGATATCTTCTTTACAATAGAAGAGAGTTGCTTATATCACCTCTTCAAGAAGGACTCAAGAATAGTAATACATCATGTTGCATTGGAATTTATTAAGAAGATAAGCTGGAACTTAGGGGCATTTTACCCATTTGATTTTATCAATGTAGGGAAACAAGTCATGCTTATTGAAAGTTTGAAACTTTCAATGTCCACTTGGCAATTTGATCTTATCTTCATCATTCCTCTTTTTTTGGTAAATTGAATCAGGTCCTAGATTTAGTTTGTTGTTCTATTCCTTACCCACTTTTTGTTGGTCTTGGCCTTGAAATCTGTGAATGTATTTTGGTCTGTATGTTCAAAGGATCAGTGGCTAGTTCACTATGTTGAATTTGGCATTTTCGAGTGTGTCATTCCTTTGTCTCTTTCAACTTTTCTATTTGGCACTTTTATAGATTGAACATGCCCTTTCGGGCCTTAATAAATGACCCATTTTAAGTCAAAAAGAGCGTCCCACAAGGGTATCTACCCTTCGGGCAGTCTTTGGGTGTCCCTTTGGCTTTAGGAAATGTCTTCGAATTGGCAACCGAGAGTCCCCCACAAGGGCCTCTACCCTTTGGGGTCCTTTAGGAAACTTTCTGAACTTTGGCAATGAACCAAATGTTGAACCGTTCCATTGAACCATGGCTTTGAACCTCTTTTTGAGCTTGCCTTTGAACCATGTGTTTGAACTAACCGTTGAACCAAGTTTTGGTTCAGTGGTTCAAACAAAGCCTTAAACTGATTGACAAATTGTTTGACTGAACCAAAGGATGAACCAAAGCATTGAACCACTTGGTTGAACTGAGACATTAAACCATTTGACATCAAACCAAATGACGAACCAAATGTTGAACCTGTTGTTGATGCTTGCCAATGGAGATTTCTATTTGAACCAAGGTGATGAACCAATTCCAAAAATGACCAATTGTTAAAAACTGATTCTTTTGATTGAACCCACCTGTAGAAGCTGTGAAGCCCAAAAAATGAGGAATTTGAATGCCCGAGACAAATTTTGAAAAGGGAAGAGACAATTTTGGTCAGTAAGACCAAAATAGTTCCAATGTTATCCCAAAAATGAGTGATATTTTTGGGGGACAATAGATTCAACTTTTAATGACTCATTTTCAATCATATACCTTAGTCACTCATATTTTTAGCTTTTAGTCTTGTAGATAGGATTTCCAATTGATAACTATAATGATTGACTTTATCTTCATCATCCTTGGTGTCTTTAATTAGTCTTGCCTTAAACAAACTAAAGTGCTCTTCATAGTCCTTGATTTGTGACATCATATTCTTATTCCTTTTATTATCAATATTCAAATATTCAAGAGAAATCCTCAATTTAGTCTAATAGTCCTCCTTTTTTTCATCATATGTATCTTTGCTCATAGCTTGACTTAGTTTCATTTGCAAAGACTCTATCTCTATTTGATACATGATATGTTCCTCATTCTTACTGTTCACCTCTTCATCAAGAGTACAACCCTGAGTTTTAAGTTCTTGTGTGATCTCATCATTCTTCTTGACTTTAATACTCAACCTTCCTTCAAATAGTCCAATTTTCTCCTCATAGGATTTGATCAAGACATCTTGTTTTTTGCTCTTTTTTTATATCAATTTAATTTCTTCCATAGTGTTAAGATATTTGTCTTCAAAAGTGACTTTATCAGCTGATTCGTCTGAGCTATCTTTACCAATGACATATCTTCTTAAGGAACATTCATCTTCATCATCATTAAAATCCATGAATAATGTCTCTTTGTATGCAAAGAACATTGACTGTCAGATGTGGTCACTTCTTCTACTATAGATGAGTTACTATCTTCTTCATGGTAAAGGCTCTTACTTTGTATGATTCCTTCTTTCAATTTTTCTTATTAAGGAACTTTATATACTTGATAGGACCCTTAGATTTATTATGTTCAACCTCATGTGACTCCTTGGAAGCTTCTTTATGTTCAAGCTCATCTCTACCAAGACATCTAGCTTCAAAGTGACTAATTTTACCACTTGAAAAACATTTGAAAGGAATTTTTCCTTCATAATTACTTAATCCTACATTCTATTTTATTGAAATCAAGGATTTGATTTGATCTTCATTAAGATTAAAATCTTCAAGACATAACTTTCTCTTCTTGTATTTTATCTCCTTGATCACCTCGAAGGTAACTTATTTCTTAGGAAGTCTTTCCTCATCAAGTCTCATCTCATAGATAGAAATAATCCCATGCAGTTCATCCATCTTCATCTGAGTGAGATCATGAATTTCTTCTATAACAAGAACCTTTAAATAAAACATTAGTGTAAGGGTCCTCAATACCTTATTAAATATTATAACTTCATTAATCATCTCTCCAAGACCCCTAATCATGTTTACTACCTCATCAACCTTTAGAAGATAGAATGCCATAGTACATTTTTCCTTCATCTTGAGAATGTTAAATTGACTTTGAAAGGTCTATAACTTGGCTAATTATACCTTGGATTATATTTCATACATAGTATATAATTTGAACCAAATTTACTTAGTAGACTTGAAAAGGATAATTTTGGTGAACTCAACCTCAGATAGACCACAAATGATAGCATTCATATCTTTTCATTTATTCTCACTCAACTTCTTATCAACAGTACTAATTGAGGAGTAGTTGGTGTAGTAATCCATCCATGATAAATTGCTAGATATAAAACCCTAGAGACATGATGCATGTCCTCATCCTTATACTCTAGAAAGCATAGTTTGACCCATTGAACAATAGTTATTAATTTTTAGAGAAACCCTACATATTTTGACTTACCATATTGTACCTTGGATCACCTTCAAGTGGTTAAACTTGAAATGAAGGTATTACTCTAATACCAGTTATAAGACGTACAATCATTAATAAAGGGGGGATGAATCAGTGATTGTAGATATTTAAATTTTATTCCAAATATTTTAGACTATTAATCAATCATCATATATCAACTTGATTAAACAACATTAACAAAAGAGCTCATTCATTCAATACATATACAAGATCAAACACACAACACATAGTTCTTATGGGAAACCCTCATGGGGAATAAAACCTACTCTCAAACAAAAAAACACATGGACTACTTATACTATAATATTATTACAAACAAGATACCCTTTTAATGAATCACCCACTTCACAAGGATCACCCACCACTAAGTATGAACAAGCACCCACTTGCTCTAGATGTTGGGTACCCACACAACACCTATGAAATCAACAACTCCAAAATTCTAATTACATATAAGTCTAATGTATTCATAATTTATAACACCTCTATTCAATCCTCAACACTCTCTTAACCCTCTTTTAGATAGGCAATTCATCCAAAGCACCCTTGTGGATCACTCTAAGCTTCTTCACTCATCCTTAGCCACAAACCTAAAATAACTATATAATAACAACAAAGACATCAGCAAAATGTCATTCCCATAGTCCTCTCTCTAAAATTCATCTTAACTAATACACACAACATACACCTTCTCTTTGTTTAGCTCATACAAGTCTCTATCTATCTCTCAACACATATTCCTCAAGTCTACACAAGTCTATTCAACAAGCCTAGAAACCATTGTTAGAAATATTGTCATTGATGTCAAAGGTCTAGCATTATTGGTGATAAACACCCCATTACATTTAATTATGTTTTAAAGTGTAATATCTTGGCTAATCTATGTTAATATTTATGTAATATTAACAAATATATTTTTAGTTGTATAAACACAAAAGAAGGGCCCATTGAGAAGTCAAAGAGTCACATGGTAAAGACAAAAGAAGAATGGGATCAATTTTCCCATGAAGAGTCATCTTGAGGAATTCCAAGAGTCACGAAGTGAAGACAAAATAAGAAGGGTGCAATTTCTCATGAAGGGACACTTTGAGGAATATGAAAAGTCACCAAGATAAAGACAAAACAGGAAAGGATGCTTTTGCTTATGAAGGGTCACCATATGACTTTTCAAATGCAAGGATATGAAGGTTCATGCAAGTTTGGTGCCATTTTCCATGAGGATTAAAGGGTCACAAAGGGTGAAGACCAAAGGTCATTTGGAAAGCTATAAATAAAGGCTTGAGAAGCCATTCATAATATGGGAGATAGAGTATGATTTGTAATTGTTATATCTAGCTTAGAAGAGAAAAGGAGAGAGAGGAAAGAGATATTGTAATAAACTATAATTTGTTGAGAAAGCAACATTGAGAGATATTTGTGTGGTATACATAAAAGGGGTTTGTACTCCTGTGGGTTGGTGCTCATGAATAGTTGTTGTGTTGGTGCTCAGCAAAGGGGTTGGTGCTCCTGTGGGTTGGTGCTCATGAATAGTTGTTGTGTTGGTGCTCAGTAAAGGGGTTGGTGATCTTGTAGGTTGGTTCTCATTAATATTTATTGTGTTGGTGCTCAGTAAAGGGGTTGGTGCTTGTGTAAGTTAGTTCTTATGAATATTGTAGTTTGATTTGGTGGTCATTCATATACTTGAGATTGTTCTCCATGGTTTTTACCACATTGGGTTTCCACGTTAAATTTGGTGTCTCTCTCTATATTTTGTGGTGAAATTATTTTAGTTTTATTAAATATCTTGAATTTATGGTTAAGTGGAATTTGATTAAGAGAAAGTTTATAAGATTTATGATATATTGATTCACCCCCCTCTCAGTATAACCCATGCTTAATAATTGGTATCAGACTAGGTTCCTTTAGAAAGGGTTTAACAACTTGAAGGTAGAACAAAGGAAAGCACAAGATGGCCAAGCAACAAAATAAGGAGAATCAAAAGTTGAAATCTATGGTTGAGGCTCTTAAGGAACATTTGTGTATCTTGGATTCTATGTTGGCTATAGAAGTAAAATAAAATAAGATATTTATTCATGATATTAAGAATTAGCTAGAGGTTGAAAATTTAAGTTTGAAATCAAGAGAAGAAGAGTGTAATTAGTTGAAGGTTGAGTTAGGTTCTTTAAATTATAATCATGAGAATGTCATAACCAAGGTTGAAAAAGATCATGAAATATTAGTCCAAGGTAAGAAGGATGCAAGTTTTAAAGGCAAATTAAAGAATCCAATTAGGAAGCCCAATGCTTTCAAGTTTTCAAATTATTTTCATGGCCATTATTTTGTTTGTCATCCTATTGGTCATAGGGAAATAGAATGTATGAGGAGAAATAATGAGTCAAAGTGAGATCTCAGTCACATTCAAGAAGAAGGTATGAGAAATGTTATTTGCTTTTGTTGTCAAAAGGTTGGCCATATTGATAAATTATGTCCAAATAAAATAAATAGATCTTAAAGGTATGTCAAATGATATAGAGTCACTAAAAGATATGAGAAGAGCCAAATTCAAGTTTGGAGACCTAAAATAGTAAAGGTTGATCAGGTTGAGTTTAAGAGTGAGAATAAATTACTTGATATAGTAGATAAAGAATCAGATAGGAATGACTATTAAAAATATCTTGTTACATTTGAGCATGAGCCTTGTCAAGATAAGATAGTTGCAATATTTGAGAAGATGAAAAAAATCATGAATGATGAGGTTAGTAAGTCAAATAAGTTAGACATGCTAAAATAGATTCTAAGAGAAAGACACAAGAAGATCAAGGAAGTAATAGAGGAGATGTGGGAATCTCCTGAGATTTTTTTCTAGGACTCTTTATGTGGGGTGTCTCTTCTAGTCTTCAAGGAGACACTTTTAAGAAAAATTGAAGCATGGTGGATGATATTGGGTCTTGGTTATGTTGCATGACAAAAAGGTGAGTTGAAAAATTAATTTGTATATCATTTGAGGGAATAGATTTTTAAGAAAATGTTACACTAGTGGCAAGGTTAGAGGCTATTAGAATGTTTCTTACATATGCAGTGTTTAAATTTTTAAAAGTGTTTTAAATGGATATGGTCATAAGAAATTAGAATGTTGAAAAAGAGCTAATAGTTTTAGAAATAAGGAGAAGGAAAGTCATGTAGAGTCAAGCAAAAGCTATAACTTTTCTACTCATCTATCAAGCTTTGATGAAGAGGCCATAATATGTTACAAGTATAACAAATTCAGACACATAGCTTAGTACTATAGAAGCATGTTCGATTCAGTCAAGAGGGATTAAATTTTCAAGGATCCATTCATCGAGAAGAAGGTTCAGACATGTTCATGGCAGAAAAAACAACCTAAAGATTCTATGTTGGTTTAGATAGCTTTGCATGTAAGAAATGAAGATCATCCATGGTTCATTGATAGTGGATGTTTGAGGCATATGATAGGAGACAAGAGTAAGTTCATAACTCTAAATAAGATCAATGGTGGCATAGTGAAATTTAGAGATAAAACCACTACTAGGATAGCCAAAAAAGGTACTTTGAGTTTGGATAATAGTAGAACCAAGACTAAGAATGTATTATATGTAAAAGGTCTTACGCATAATCTATTGAGTGTAAGTAAAATATGTGATTAAGGGTACACATGTAGAAGGATGTGAGATTAGAAGAAAATATTAAAATGAGTTGATTGTAGATGCTCAAAGGATAGGCAATAATTTATATGTATTATCAGATATCTTGTCAAAGGCATGATCAAAGGATGCATTCAAGGATCTACAAGAGGAGTTGGGAGTAATTTATTTTACTTCCTACCATTGAAGTTCATCATCAATTTAGGGGAAGCTAAGTGTTATCTCTAGGTAGGCCCTTTGCCATTGATGTCAAAGGTGAAGAATAACAAGTATAGGCATAGGTACAAAAATAGGTATAAGGAATAGGTACAAGTTGCTACAGTAAGGAAGAGCTACTATATGTTTATCATATGATAGTATGTGCAAATTTTAGGATGTGGTAGTTTCAAGATTGAGGTTGCCATCAATGACAAAGGGGGAGATTTTTGGAAATATTGTCATTGATGTCAAAGGTCTAGAATTATTGGTGATAAAGGCCCCATTGCATTTAATGATGTTTTTAATAGTAATATCTTAGCTAATGTGTGTTAGTATTTATTTAATATTAATGAATATATTTTTGGTTGAATAAAGACAAAAGAAAGGAGCATAGATAAGTCAAAGAGTCATGGGGTAAAGGCAAAAGAAGAATGGGATGCATTTTCCCATGAAAAGTCATCTTGAGGAATTCCAAGAGTCACTAAGTGAATACAAAAGAGGAAGGGCACAATTTCTCATGAAGTGACACTTTGAGGAATATGAAAAGTTGCCAATATAGAGACAAAAGAGGAAAGGATGCTTTTACTTAGGAAGGGTCACCATATGAATTTTTAAATGCAAGGATGCGAAAGGTCATGTAATTTTGGCACCATTTTCCATGAGGATTGAAGGGTCACAAAGGGTGAAGGCCAAAGGTCATTTGGAAAGCTATAAATAAAGGCTTGAGAAGAAATTTGTAATATGGGAGATAGAGTATGATTTGTAATTATTATATCTATATTAGAAGAGAAAAGGAGAGAGAGGAAAGAGATATTGTAATGAACTATCATTTATTGACAAAGAAACATTGAGAGATATTTGTGTGGTATACAAAAGAGGGGTTGGTGCTCTTGTGGGTTGGTACTCATGAATAGTTTTTGTGTGGGTTCTCAACAAACGGGTTGGTGCTCTTGTGGGTTGGTGCTCATGAATAGTTGATGTGTTGGTGCTCAGAAAAGGGGTTAGTGCTCCTATGGGTTGGTGCCCATGAATATTTGTTATGTTGGTACTTAGCAAAGGGGTTTGTGCTCTTGAAATTTGGTACTTGAGAATATTATAGTTTGAGTTAGTGCTCATTCATATACTTGAGATTGTTCTCTATGGTTTTTCCCACATTGGGTTGCCATATTAAATCTATTTTCTCTCTCTATCTTCTATGGTGTTTATTATTTTAGTTTTATTGCATATCTTGAATGTATGGTTAAGTGGAATTTGATTAAGGGAAATTTTATAAGATTTATGATATACTAATTCACCCCACCACTCTCAGTATATCTCGTGTTTAACAACCATCAAATTTGGTTTCACCTTTTATAGATTCTTCATGATTATTATGATCATAACATTATTTTTTAACCAAAACACATGCCTTCATCCTTAAGGAATCTAAAATGGGTCGCCTTTAAGCATAACCCTATTTCAAATAAGCCTAAGTCACCTTTTATGTCCTATGAAGACAAATTCACGTCTTTGACACTTCTGAAAGCAAACTAAGACCACAAAAACACTTTAAAATATGTGGATTCATTCAACCTAATATATAGGTCCTCCTTAAGTGATAACAACCATCACAACACCCCTATTCTCAATATCAATTCGCTCAAACAACATTTTGTGCACATAACCACCATGAATGAACACACAATCACCTTTTAAGCCTTTAATCATCCTAAATATGAATGGTCAAACATTCATAATGCACATGGATGGTACTCATAGAGTATAAAACAATCTTTGATAATTATCTCATCTTAAAACATCAAAATACCATCAAGAACAACTTAATTACCCTTCTTAGGTTAGTTTTAAAGCATGAAAGAACACAGTCAATTTTGGAGATTAATAACATTAACTATACAAAAATTTAGACCTTCAAATTAATATTTCTAGATGCACCTTGAAGTCCTATGAAACTTTGATTTTTACTAGAATATCAAATTCTACATAGATAAAAAGTTATTTATCTAAAACCAAGCACTAGTCTTTCCTTCATTAAATTCAAATATTTAAATCCAAACAGTCATAGTTAAACCTCAGTTGCTTATAATAATTTTTGTGTTTTTCACTCAACTCACTTAACTCACACCATCAATATTCTTTAAAAGTATCTTAAACTTTAGCTTTCAGTTCTCCACTATCTAAATGTTAAACCTTGAACATTTTAACCTCATCTTATGCTTTCTAGAAATCTTGACCACCTATACACCATCGATCTCTACTGAGTATCCTAGTCTTTATCTTGTAGTTTTCATCATTATATCTTGCTTAAAACTCCCAAGATTATGAAACTTAGCACCCTTGTGTGCCTTTTAAGCACTTTAATGACATTCCATTGTACTTGTGTCACTTGGTAGTATCATGTGTATTATTGATTGTTTGACTTGTCTTGCACTATTGATCTTCAATAGGATGAACTTCCACTCACCATTAATCTTCTATCAGACTAGTGAGTTTGTGACACTTGTCACCTACATGTAAAAACATTGGCCTGTTTATTTGATATGTACCATTGATCTCAATATTTATGATTAAACTCTCACTATTGGATCTTCTATACCAATGACCTTAGTCTTCGACATGGTTAAACTTGACGGTCTCTAACCCATCATAGTTTTCTAGAGCAACTTTGAATATTTATAACTTGAGCTAGACAACACTTCATGACTCCAAGTTTTTATGGTAGCTTCTTGGCACTATATAAAAAATCTTCATGTTTTTTTTGACCAATATTGGCTTGATAGGTACCTAAAATAAATGCTTACTCTTTTTAGTTTTTTCATATATGTATGACATGCAGTGATGGTCTGGCTTCTCTTAAGCTAGAAGATGCATTTTGATCATTCCAAATGATCACAAAACATACTAGAGCTCCTCCAAGACATATATGGATGCTTCATAACATCTTATTTTTCCTTATATACCTATACAAGTGCCATATCTCTTCAATATCTCAATATGATCACTTTATCATTCATGCATTAGTACCAAATGCTCTCTTTGACATTAATGACAACTTAAGACACCAAAGACCATGTCTAAAATTTTATACTTACCATGGTATAAATAGACATTGAGATGGTAGTTTTTATTTATTACATGAAAATATATCACAACTTACAGATAAAGGTATTATCACAATTGTAAAAGTGGATAATAAAATAAATCATTCATCTAATATAAGTGTGACTGTCTCTAAGAACACAAATCCATAGAAAAAATATTAAAAGGTAGTTATAATTAATAATCAATATGGTAAACGAACCATACAATCATAATGGTGGAAGAAAATTTGAACTTGAAATCTAGAATTGGGCATAAAAAACATGGATATGGAATTTTCAATAGGAGACCTCGATGACCCACCAAAGGGAGAAGTTAGAGTCAGGAAGAACATTGAAGGAGAAAGCACCCTTGACAAGGATGTAATATTCAATGAATCCTCAAGGGTCCAATGAGGATGAGAATTATATTCTACATGTAATATCCAAAATTCACCCTTATCATGGGAAAATAGATTGTTGGGTAAACTTCCAATGATTCAAATTTTATTAAACTTTTACTTGGAACCTTTAGTGGAGAACAATGAGGTATGTGTAAACATCCCTAACACTATTGTGTAAAAGGTTGATGCTAAGTTAAATCTCTTTTGGGTAAATTCAGTGGATTGATACCAAATATAAACTCTTTTAGAGGATGGGATAATTGGAAATGGAAGCAAAAGGGCCAACTACAAATTGTTTCTCTAGAAAAAAAAATCTTTCTAATCAAATTCAAAAACTAGAAACTAGTTTCATGGTTTTGACGAAAGGGCCTCAGTTTATGATAAAATAAATTATTTATATCACAAAATGGAAAGTATAAATTAATATAATAATCTCAAAAATTGAGGATATCCCAATATGGGTACAACTACTATAGTTTCCATTATAATTTTGGGAATCAGAGGTCATTATAGGAATAAACAAAACTCTGGTTCAACCTATCTCCATAGACCTAGTCAAAAAGTCTACAAGTAGAATGGTAGTTGTGAGATTCAATGTGTATCTTGATAGATAAACCTCTCAAAAATTCCATCAATATTAAATACAAGTATAGGGAGTGGAATTAACATATTAAATATGATATATATGTAGATATCTCTAATAAATTTTAATATTCTGATCCACTTGTCGAAAGAATTCCCCAAAAATAAAAAAAACCTCATAAGTTGAAAAAAATCATTGGGTTAAGAGAACCACTTCTATTATCCCTATTGAAGTATTAAAACCTTAGAGAATAACACATTTGGGTATAAATATCCAACTAACCTTTATAATTTAAAGAAGATATTATAATATGACATTCCTAAAATATTTTCTCTAAATCCTAATAATCTCCAGGATAGAGTAGAGCTAGAATTAAAGAAATTGAGTATTTTCCTCTACCTATATCCCCATTTTAGATCCTTTTAATAAGAAAAGGATCATAATTTATTGGAAGATTTTAATACTGCTAAGGAGAAAAAGATGAAGAAGAGTAGGGATTTGAAAAACATTCAAGATATCTTTAAAAAATTAAATTTAAAGGAATCATATCCATTATTACTTAGTTATAAGAGTTAGGAGTAGGAAAAGGCCCATTGTAGTGATTAATTAGTAAAGAGTCTGATCATTCAAATCTCTCGTACAAGATCTATGATATAGAAAGAAGGTATTGATAAGTTAGTATCACATAAGGTGGGTTTTAATAAAACCTTAATGTCAAAAAAAAATTATAAAAACAAAGGAAAGTATTTGGATCAATGTTCCTCTCCAAATTTCTCAAAATAGGATCAAACAACAAAAAATGGATAGTGAACACCTATAAAAACTAGAAAGGGAAAGAAGAATACAAAAGTAGGGATAGATCTAAAAAACACAAGAAGATGATCAAACCAAAAAGTGATTAAGAAGGAAATGGAAAATTATGTGGCAAAGGCTACCCAAAAGACCCTTACAAAATATTTTACTAGAGTTAAGGAATGAAAATAACATCATGGAATGCCAAGGGGGTCAATAACCCAAAAAAATAGATATTAGTTATTAATTTGAGAAAGAATCATAACCCTACTATTTTTATCATCCAATAATTCAATTTTTTTAAGTTTATCTTAATCAATGTAGAGAAATTTTTTGGAATAAGACTAATTATATTAGTTTTATCTTTAATAAGGCTACAAGAGGATTGTCTAATTTTTGGAATCATCAAATCCTTAAAGGGTTATATTTTTATTTGATTAGTAATCATATTTTAGTATTATTAAAACATGATACTAATAAATTGGAATGTATCATGTCTTACATTTATGCCCTCAACTCTAGACAAGGGCATAAAAACTCTGGGAATATTTGGTAGAATTCAAGAGGAATTATGAGAATGGGAATTGGTTGGTTATAGGGGACTTAAAATACATTCTCTCCCTTTGTAAAAAGGGTGGGTGTCATGATTTCAATGATAGTATAACTGAATTAAATGACCTCATATTTAATGTTAGTCTCATATATGTGGATCTCAAAGGTAACCCCTATACCTGGTCTAACATAAGACTCATGAAAAATATAATCCAAGTAAGATTACATAGATTTCTTGTTTCTCTTAACTGGGACATCAAATTTATTTTATATTTAACTTCCCTCCCTATAATCTGGTTCAGACAATAATCCTATTGTGTTTTATGGGGAAAATATTTCTAAACTTAAGAATCAACCTTTTATATTTGAGAAAATGTGAACTTTTCATCTAGATATTTAATCATCTCTTATGGATTGGTGAACAAAACCAATTTATGGATTTGATATATAAATTTGGCCAAGAATCTCAATCATATCAAATATAAACTTAAAATTTTGAATAAATAAGTTTTTGGGAATAGTTTCATTCAAAATAAAATCTTGGAGGAGGAATTATAGAAGCTATAAGAAGTAACTTATACCAATGGTCTAAGTGAGCAATTGCTCAATAAGAAAAAGTACTCCTTATTACTTACCAAAACTTATAATCCAAAGAATAATTCTATAAATAAAAATCCATATGATTTTGGATAACATAAAGAGACAAAAAAATCATTCAAGTTGTTTTTAGACAGAAAAATATTAAAATAATATTTGAACTCATCCTAGAAGACGAGATAAAGTGCACAAAAGAAGAAAACATAGATGAGTTTATCATTCCCTATTCTAAGAATCTTATAATAGGAAGTAACTTGCTAGATCTTGATAAAGAATAATAGTTATTAGATATTCTTCCAAAGGTCATAAGTCATGTATAAAATGTAGGTCTCTTCAAACCTTTGTCCATGAAATAGGTCAAATATATTGTTTTCTCTTTGGAAGGGGAAAAATCTCTTATCCTATATGGGTTTCCTCCTTTCTTCTTCCAAAATTTTTGGAATATTATTCATAGTGAACTGGTGAAAGCTATGTGTGAGTTTTTTAGAGATGGAACCATTATTTAGGAATTGAATAAGACATTCCTTGTTCTTATTCCAAATAAATTTAGAGTTAATCAATTAAAATACTTTAAACCTATTAGCATTTGCATAATAGTGTATAAAATATGCATTAAACCTCTTATCATGCATATTCAACATCTTTTGGAGAAGATCATAACTGAGCAACAAGGTGCATTTATGTTTGGGAGATAAGTCATAGATGGGAAAATAATTTACCATGAAGTTATTAATTATGACTCTAACTCCTTGAGATAAGTTATGTTTATGAAGTTGGATTTGAATAAAGTGTAGGATAGGGTATCTTGGGGGTTTTTAAACAAGGTTTTAGGAAGGCTAAAATTTGGTACTATTTTCAAAGGTCTAATTTCTAGTTATAAATCCTCTCCTATGTTATCCATTCTTGTCAATAGAGTACAAAAAATATTATTTTCTACCGGTAGAGGTTTGATATAAGGAGATCTTATATCTCCATACCTTTTCATTATATTCAATGAATCTATAGAAGAATCTTATAGTTTACTAGAATGTAAGGTACTATCAAAGACATTAAATTTACCATTAAAACTACCTCTATTACTCACTAGAAGTTTGTGGAGGACACTTTACTGATGGGGGAAGAAACAATTAATAAAGATAAAGATTTTAAGAATATCTTTACATATTATGAATTTTTTAAGGGTAATGTATTAATTAATGCAAAAGTTATATGTTTTTGTTAAAACTTTAGAGGTTTTACAAAATAAGATATCAAAAAATTTGGGTTTTTAGATTATAAACCTACCATGTACCTATTTTAGAATGCCTTTATTTAGCAGAAGAATGTATTCAGATATTTGGAATCCCTTGTTGGATAGACTTCAAAGTAAATTGTCTATTTGGAAAGGTTTTTTACTCTCTCAAGTTAGGAAAATTCAACTTCTTAAAATCTCAATCCAACACATCCTAGTATACCTAATGTCCTTATTCCACATTATTTGTAATGTTATTTGTAAAGTGGAGCAAATTTAGATGATTATTCTTTGGAGAGTTTATGAGGATATATTCAAATTTCCTTTAGTGGTCTAGGAAAAAACGTTTCTTCTAAAGGTGAATGAGGGCCTTGAAATTTGGAGAGTAAAGAATTTGAGTCAATCACTTATTCCTAAACAATGTTGTAAATTCATCAATGAATACAAACAATGGATAATAATTATTAAATTAAAATATTTAAAAGGCAAGGAAGAATATAGTATTTTTTTAAGAAGGCCCTAGAGATGATTCAGCCTTATGGAAAGCTATTTCAACTAGTAAGAGTATTTTGAGGGCAAGTAGTGGATGGATAGTAGGTCATCAAGAATTTTTTGAATTTTAGGATGACATTTTGATTTTTAATTTCCTATTGGTTCCAAATCCCCTTGGTTAGATTTTAACAATTATTTCAAATATATTCATGAAAACAAAGGTCAAGTATTATTAAACAAACTCTGAAGGCATCAAAATGTGTAAATTTTTGTAGTTAGATCCAACAAGTGAATTCATTAAACAAAAATTATATATCTTAAACTTAAAACTATAGTATTTCCATATTTCTATCTTTCCCAAAGAAGATAGTCTAATGTGGATAGTAAATGATAGCAGATATTAATTTGTTAAATATGAATACCTAGTTGAGTTAGACTTATAAGAAGACAAGGATTATTGAAAATAATTATGGAGTAGACACCTAAACCCCTAAATTTAATATATTCTTTTGGATATCCTATAATAAAATTATAACTATAGATAATTTATCCAAGAGAAGGTTTCCCATTCCTAATAGGTATGTTCTTTGTAAATGTAATGAGGAAATGGTAAGCCATATGATGTTTGACTATTATTTTACATCCAAGGTGATGGATCATCTCCTTCAAAAGTTTAATATAGCATGGTTCAAACTTAACTCTCTTCTGGACCAATAAATAAATGGAAACCAATATGAAATATGACATATTTGGTTTTTATATGTGGGTTAGGTATTCCATACTTATTTATGTGAGTGGGGAATACTAGGATTGATTATATATTTGAGGATAAAGAGATCTACCATAGAACTAAAGTTTAGATTTTCACCACCATTAAGGAAATTTTGAGGGCCTTCACTCCAAAAGAGAAAAATATTATTTATGAATCTAAATCATCCATATTCAAAAAATATAAGACTAACCTAGAGGTGAAATATTATTCCTTAAAAAAATATATAAGTTATGTTAAATGGTTCAAATTGTTAAGGGCATAGTTTAAATTAAATTTTGATGGGGATGCCAAATGAAATCTTAGCATTGTAGGTGGAAGAGTTATCAAAGATTTTGAAGGTTCATTAGTGGATACATGTGTATTCCCCATGATATATCATACCAATCATGTGGTGAAGACCAAATATGCTCTTAATGGAGTTCAAATGGTGATGAAGTTAAAAATTGATAATATGGTCATGGAATGGGACTCCTTGAACATAATGAATTATTTGTTAAGTATATAAAAACCATTTTGTCTATACAATGGGAGATTAAAAATGGAAAATGTATATAAAAACATTTAGAGGAGGTTTATATTGGTCATATTTATATAAATGGAAGTGGGGTAGCATATTGGTTAGCTAATCTAGGTGTTTTTAACCCAAACTATATCAATTGAAAAAGGACCAATAATTTTCCTAGATAAATTATGCAAATTATTAACAATGATAATTCTAAAACTCTAAGTTATAGGAAGGGGTAGGTTCAAATTATGGTTAATCAATGCTAATACCCATGATTAATTCCATTAATTGCAATGATCACCTCATTCATTGTAATAACTATACTACTCATTAAAAATGTGTGGGGTATGAGAAAATTAATTTTAAATGGGTGTTCCTTTTGAAATATGAGATTACTATTATGAATTCTAATTTGAGATAAAATTTAAATACAGAAGGTTTTACAGTCATAGGTAGGGACAGGGATAGATTAGAACCGATTTCTTGCTTTAAATCTCAAGACAATCCAAATGTGTGTCACAAACAAGAGAAAGGGGGTTTGTTGGAATTTATGTTTAGGGTTTTTTCGTTATGATGAAACCATTTCAAAAAAAATTATCTTTGTATGAATGTGAATATGAGATTACTATAGATTAATATCTATAAAGAGATAATAGGTGAAATTTTAGGAATGAGCTGTGAAAGATCAAAGGCATATAAGGATAAGAGATGTAAACATGAACCCCTAAAAACCTTTTTTAAGATTGATGTGGACATTAAGACTGAGAAAAAAGGTTTTTCAAAATTGACCTACATGTGCCTTGGCCCATTGTCTACCTTAAAATAATGAAATATATTATATTGGAAGGTAAGTATCATATCATGTATTCATATCATTTCCTACTAATGAATAATTTCAATGGATATAAATTTAGGCTTCCCTATTTATTTCTTAGATCCTTTAAGAGTTTTATAAAATCTTTCTAAGAGAACTATACTAATTACTTGATATACCATGGTTTATTATTCCTTATTTTTAAAAGTGGGGAGCCTTTATGGTGGAAAGATATGCATTCTATTGAGGAGGAGAGTAGAAATAATTCCAAGGAGGAGCCTGAAAAGTCTAAGAATGATATTAGGGATAGTATGGAAAACTTATATGATGCCTCCCTTGAGAGAGACCTTGATAACATATCCTATAAAATTAATAACTATATCCAATTCAATTCCATTGGGAAAACTAAAAAATGAAAACCCAAATGCATTATGTAGTCCAAGGTAAAAAAAAGTAAAACTTGAAGAGGAAGAATAGAGGAAGACTATATAACCCTCCCTATAATATTTTAATGGGAATGATAAGAATATTTTGGAAGAAGAGGATGAGGATAATGATCAGGATAATGTTTATTTTATAGTGGCTTATTCTACCAAATTTATTGAATTAGAATCAAAATACCTCACAACTCAAATTTTAGAATGAAATTAAGGCTAAAATAGAGGTTTTAAGAAAGGATATGAATACTTTCAATAATTAAAAAATGATAAAATAAGGTGGTGGGTTAAAACCCAAAATCAATCTTTTCAATCTAAACCAAAAAAAAGAGCTATAAACAAAAATGTAGTCTTAATGGGTGAGGAAATTAGAAGAAGGAGAACATCAAAGTGAACAAGAAGAAATAAAAATTCATCCTTATTAATATAAGGGCACAATACAAGGAATATAAGACTCCCACGAAGACCACATTGGTCAAGATGAAGGATGTGAACTAGGGGCTACGTGATAAAATAAAAAGGTAATAAGCCTAAGCAGAGTACTAAGGTTGTTTCAATTATGGAGTATTCTGACTCTAGGGATTCATCTACTTAATACTTGGTTATCCATTTATTTTTAGGTTTATTTCCCCTATTTTTTAACTTGGAAAAATTTTATCATAGATTTAGGTCAAAAAAACTCTTATACAATTTTATCCAAAAATTCTTTAATCCAATCTATAGACTATGGAAATATTATCTCATTAATAACCTGAGTGGTTAAGTAGTGGAAGTCTTGTGGAAGTTTCTATGTTTCTAATTTCAGCCTTCATGTATTTTGTCTCACATTTTTAACTCTTTTGGCTTATAATTTTTATATTTTGAACTTTTCTTAGTTACAAGATCCTTTAAAAATTCTACTTTTACCCAATGAAATAAAAAACAATTAGTATGGTGTAACAAGGTTGTAATTATGGAGTATTATAACACTAAGGAGTCATCTACTTAATACTTGGTTATCCATTTATTGTTTGTTTTATTTAATCTATTTTATTACTTGGAATAATTTTATCATATATTTAGTGGTTAAGTGGTGGAAGTCATGTGGAAGTCTTTATGTTTCTAATTTCAGCCTTGGAGGCTTTTGCCTTGCATTTTAAACTCTTTTGGATTGTAATGTTTATCTTTTGAACTTGTATCAATTAAAATATTCTTTAAAATTTGTAATTTTACCCAATCAATTAAAAAACAACCAATATGTTTATAGTTTATATTTACGTCAATGTGGTCAGCTCATTATATAGTTATCAGTTAATTCAACTACATATATGTGTCAAAATTTAAATAACAATATCATTAACACATTATCTCATATAAAAGATCATAATCAAATATGTCAAAATATTAAGTTCAAATATAATCACATGATCTCAATTATCATATATAAATATTATTTTACATATATGCCATATAAATTAAACATAAGCAGAATGAAAGAAAGAATACATCAAAGTCTACATATGTAGATAATTTTAATAAAATGATACAAGTATAATACATGAAGTTTTACTCAATAATAGGCTCCTCACCCTTTTCATCTCTCTCAATAAATATGGTACCTCATTAAGATAAGGCCCCACTATCAACTTGTCATGATCACAAATGAGACTAAATCCTCTCATGATCCTCATATACAACCACTCATGCCTATAGATATTCAAGATCACACTATAGATATACATACTCTACCAAAAGACTCTAACCTAGGTATTTAAGTAGATCAAGAGGGGTCATCTAATTTATCCTCAACTTTTCCCTAAGTTAGTTGTGCTCAATTATCATTGCATCTTTCATGGATCTCAAGTCATTATGCTCAAACGTAGCCACAACATATACCATAGTAGTTATCATTGCTTGGTCAAAAATGGGGGATTTATCACCTATTCTATTTTTCACATGCTTCAAAATCCCATTAGAATCACCTTATCCAAAACTTTCCATCTCAAAACATGAAGAGATGTCTCCATGATAGTAGTCCAATACTCATCATCCCCTAGCAAAAAATCCATAAATAATATCAATATCAAATCTATCATAGTAATTAATAACTATGTAAATAATTTAAAAATACAAATACATACCCATATTTTGAGCCTAAGGACTATAATTTAATTCTCCACCCACATCTCCACCTCATTCCTCAATGGAAACCTTTAATACAACAAGAAATAAAATGGGACATTCACCTTTGTGTCTATGTTAGTTTAAAACTAGCATCATATGAATAAATATTTAGATCAATAGTTCAACTTAGTAAATGGAAGTTGTGCCAATTTAGTTACATTGGGTCAACCCCTATCTCTTTCATGTATTAGTGATCTCATATACCAGATCTATAAAAATTGTGTCAAGGGCACATCCTCTATAATTCCAAATTATTGTATCATACACTCAAGCTAAAATTTATCATACACATCTATAAAATAATTTTGATACCAATAACTCACATAAATCTACCATATCTATAACCCATCCTTTTTCCACCCTCTTAAACCTCTATAAGGTCTTTACACATTTGAATTTTTTGTTAGGTAGTACAAAATATGGTGGCATCATCATACCACTCCTGAAAACATGAACATTACTCACCCATCTCTCCATAGACATATGTGGGTGTGCCCTCCCACCATGAGGCATACCTATTAATCATATCATATTAATATTATCATAATCCTAAAAATTCAATGAGGTAGTTGATCTTAGTCCTCGGCCAAATCCCTCTCGATTGGATTGATGCAAATCTCTATATAAGTGGGCCAACATATTATGGACCCAAGAGTACATAGTTATATTATCCTATATATCTTGTAAAAATTAGTGCATCCTATAGGAAATAAACACACCCTTTCCATACACTAAAATAAAATATTCAAATAATATATACTCTAACTTTCACACATGTGGAACATTTTCTAGTACAATCTTTGACAATAAAATCATATTATCACTTGAAACATTTCATCCACCACTTACATGACCAATCAAATACTAGTGTGCATATGCTATATATTCTAGTCCACTTTCACCCCATAAGGTCACCCATATTGTAATAATAGGTAGTCTCAATATCCTCCAAGCATCCTCTAAAATGATAGTGATCTTCTCTTAGGAACCAACAAGTTCCAATAATTGATTCCCATCACTTAGCCAATGTTTTCATCATGTGTATGTCATATGGTATAAAAACCAACTTCCCAACATAGCCAAGCCAAACTACATCAAGTATGGCCCTCTTTATATCAGTAAAATGTAATGTTCACATGATCTCCATCATGTGACCACATTTGAAATCTTTTTCTCACATGTACAACTACAATAACAAATACACAATATTAACATTTGAAATCTAATACAAATACAGTTAAAATCAATTGACAACAACTACTTATATATAAATTTTCCTTAGGGCATATCCATATTGGAAAGGATAGGTCTGAAATTAAGTTTGTGACCATATTAGATAGGTCTTTATAGGATTTGGATAGGACCTTTACAGACTAGACATGACCTAAAAATGTTTAAATATTACAATGGTTAAAAATGACAAAATTAAAATTTAACATTTTTTTTTGAAAAATGTCAAAAAATAGGTCTTTTTGTCATACTAGGGCTACAACAATCTAAGACTATAAGAAGGCCTCTACCTACTCAAATATCATAAACCTAAGATCCCTATTTTATAACATTTTTCTCTCAATCAGATCTTAAAAATGGAAACTACTCAATATGTACATGAATTAAAATTTTATTTTTAGCCAACCTATTTATATGGTTTGACTTTTCTTTTCAAAAACATTACAACTATTTTTTATCAAACTTTCACAAGTGATACATATTGAAACCTCTTCCTATGATTTTTATTAGATCACATGTAATGTTCTCTTCTACATGTTAACATTTTCATCATTCTTACCAACCATTTCAAAAATGATGAAATTAACATTGCTTGTGTATCTGCATAGTTTCCCATATATTCCTTACTATCTAAAAAGAATTTCACTATAACTATTGCCTTCAAATATATTTGTAAAACATATTCATCAAACTACAATAACCTCTCTTAATAAGGGAAAAAATCTAATATCAAATACATGTGCTATTTAATCAAACAAATTATAATTTTATCATAAATTATTTTAATAACATACACATATTCCTTCAATATAATGCATTTAATACTCTTGTCTCTAACATCAAACTAGAGGCATACATTATGCTTATTACAAAGACTAAGTTAGGAAAATATTCATTTTGGCATGTCAGGTCTTACATTTTTTGATAGATTATATACATATGTACAAATTTTAGGGGCATGTGCCATGCATGTGCACTCAATACAATCAAAGACAAAATAAAGGGTACAAAGTATTAATGCAAAATTAGAGTCTATGATAAATTATATGTTTCATAATAAAATATTCAATTATTCAAAATAATTTATCAGGCATATGAAAAATATTGGCATAGTGGTACAAATTATGGGGCATATGACATGCATATGCACTCACTTTATAAATAATTAAATTATAAATTTAGATATACTTGAATGTACATGCATGAAATATGAAGAATAGTTGTAAAAATAATTACTAGTTTCATAACAAATTTACAATCGAGTATATGCATGCATTACATTCTATATCATTTGGCCTAGGTTCAAAAGGCATGATATTTATTCATGCACATTTATAAATTTAAAATGGCATGATATTTTTTCATACACATTTTACAATTTAAAAGTTAGAGTTTCAAATCCAAATGGTTTTTATTTTAATTCAAATCTATTGGTAATGAAACCATGATGGGGGCATGAATAGTCATCATTATCTTACGATTATGAAAATAAAATATAGATTCATTAGAATTGGTGTGATTTAATCTATTACAGGTAATGTAAATTCTAATATAGTGACAGTCAATAGATTTGTAATTACTTCTACTAAATCTATTATGTGGTTCCATATTTTATTATGGGTGATGCACATTCAAGTTGAGTGATACTCAATGACCTCGGCATCACTTATATTGAACCCATCATGCTTTCACCTTATAAGGGATTCATATATAGAGTACTTATCCTCACTCATGACAGTTGGAATATGTAATTCATAGGATTGATTAGTTATTTAAAAATCTAGACTCTGTCACTCTCAATTTATCAATTATTTAAATTAAAAACTTTCTCACATTTTTATATATCCTAGCCTTATTCACCTTTGGCACTTCCTTTCTGAGAGTAAGTGTGCTAAATTTTCATCCTTCTTATAGCTACATGTACCATGTCTTGTTTTACCTTTTTTTGTTTCATACTTTGCTTATTTGTATAATAGTTTTTAATATTTTATTTTGTAATTAGTCATAATATATTATGATTTTATACTTGGAATCACCTTCTTTAGATGGATTTTAAATTTATATAAGGTTTTTGGAGTGGAATATTTTAGTTTTTTGCATATCATGTTACCTTTTTTCTAATAGAATTTAATGACAGTCAAGGCGTCTTCCTATATGCTTTACCAAATAGTTTTTATAACATTTAAAATATAGATTTCATGGAGTAGTGTTTCCTTCTAATGTGTCACTTTTAACTCAAATTAAAATCCTTCATAATGATTCATATTCAAATTATTTATTAACCCATGGTAAGTGGAACTCTTTGGCATGATATTTGGATCAATTATTTGACATGTGTCTTGACTCCCTAGTAAGGCATTATGTTTGACAACACACAAACTTATTTATATGTTTATATGCTAAGTGTAATCATCTTTGGTGCCTAGTATCATTCTACCTTTTTTTTTTTAAAAAAATCCAACACAAATCATGTAAGGTTAAAACTTTTTATTTTTATTTTTTATTTTTTATTTGTCATTTTTCTTTTCTTACATACCATAATGTGTTTTTTTTTAAAAATTCCCTACCTTTTTTTATCACATGGTATGAAAAAATTTATCCATTTTTAAATGCTAATTTTTATTTTCTCATACCAAACATTAAATTATTTTATTGATCTTTTTCAAAAAAAAAAGAGGTAACTCATCATATATATCTTAATTTGGCATCATTGATGTCTGCTTAATTAAAGTGTTTCTTTGACTTTCAAGGAAAATTTTACTTTGATGTTGAATTACATTTAAATACTAATTGATGTAATTAATTAATCTAAGTTTTGTGATAATCAAGTTATTTTTTAGAATTATAGGATTTTTTATAATCTTAGAACTTGTGTAATCACATTTTGGTATGCATATTTGGTGTTATAATTTAGTCATTTTTTCAAACTTGATTTTTATCATGCTTCAATGACATTTAATTATATCTTTTTTTGGCATTCAAATAATACATGAAAATCATTTATTTTCAAAATGATGAGATAGTTGATCTTAAATGCCAAATTCATTAACAAAATGACACATTAAATTATTTACAAGCCACTTTTATTGAGTAAATGATAATCATGAAATATTTTATTGATGCTTTAAATTCTAAATTTGTATATTTTTCACATGTTAAATAATCTAATGGTGAACTTAATTATGCTTCTAAACAAACTCAAACTCTATAAACACTCATTATACTAATCCTGACTTAAAAATAATGCATTAGATGAGCTATTTAGGTGGTGGAATTTCCAATTATGAAGATTTATTCTTGAACCTATATTGATTGAATACAATGAAAATTGTAAAGGTTTTGGTTTTAATGATTCAACTACTTCTAAAGAAAATTTATAATTGTATTTTCCTCCTCACCGAAGGACTTATAATTCCACTTACTTTGATTATAATGCTTGGAATGCTCATGTTTTAGATTGGAATGATAAACCTTATGCACATTATGATAAATATGGGCATCATATCTAAAAATATTACAAATTACAAAAATCTAAATCTTGTGGTAAATCCATTTATGACTCTTTACATTGTTTTAAAAAGACTAAAACATCTAACTCTAAGGTTGAAACTCTTTGGATTCTTAAAGATGATGAATCTTCTAGAGATTTTGATATGCCTTCTTATGATCACTCTTAAAATTCTTCATGAATAAAATAATTTTCATGTGACACATCTTCTTTTTCTACCTTTTTATAAACTCACTCTTTTTATGTATTCATTTCTTTTATGTTGCAAAAAAAAATGATTTGATTATTTTGACTAACTTCCTTTTTCATGCAGTGTTTTACACTTTGTGATGGAAGTTGTCTTCAATTCATTTTTCATATTGTATTTCTAATCTTACTACATTATGTATGTAGATTATTTTTTTTGGCATATTGGTTACTTATCTTTAAATATTAGTGTTAGCTTGTTTGTTTTTTAGGGTTTCATGGATCATTTATCCTTATTATTGGTCTTTACTCCATTACAGATCAAAAAATATTATCCAAAGAGGATTCTTCAATATTATTGATGATCACACTTTTATCCATGTGACTTTTGATGAAACATGCTCTTCTTTCTTCTCTCAAATTATTGTAATTCCTATCAAATAAGTTTTTTATTAAGAGGGAGTATTATGCAATTTAAACTCCCTTCTTTGTTTGTAAACTATTTTCTCCACTTTTATAACCCCAAATTAAGCTTAAGGGGGAATTTTGGATAAATAATATTATTTGGGTCCTTTAGGCTCATTTAATTTATCCTAAGTCTTGTTTATTGTGAATTTATTATATTTATAGATGCATTTATCCTAGATTTATGAGGTATATCTCACTTCTCTTATCCACTTGTTAGATTTGGAAATCAATTTCAAAAATAACTCCTCCACCCATATGGCACACACATCTTCCTCACTTGTAAGAGGATTGGGACACTTGTCACCGACATGAAGTTTTATCATGTAACTCATTTCTCTCTCATGGATATATTTATTGAGATTTCTCTCATTCTTCAAGATAATCTAGTTTATCCTTAACTTTCTATTGTATTTTTGTAATGATCATTTGGATTAAGGTCATTATTTTCTCTCTCATAGATTCTAATTGTTATGTACTTAGAGTTGATTCATTTTTGAAAAGATTAGAATAATATTGTGGGGGTTTCCTTCATTTAATGGTTTCTCCACTTGTCAAATATCTTGTCTCATATTTTGTGATTTGCTCATTTTTTAAGGTAACATTATTATTTTAATCATTTTAATTGCTTATTTTCAATTTTATTCTTTCAATTTTTTTAAATATTTATATTAGGATTTAAAATCATACATATGAAGAATTAAAAGACATGCAAAGTTGGGAATATAGTCATAGACCCTATTTTTTACACAAGTAACTATCAACCACTACATATCAATATCCACATTTGATACTAACCCAAAGTTAAAATAACTGACCCTATAGAGACACAAACATAGTTTTGAATTTGGTCAAATCACATGCCTTCTTCAGTCTACTTTCAACTAAAAAAATATAGCCATAATTAGATAAATAGTTAGAAAATTTATATATTTATCTCATTTTTAAACTTACTATATTTAACATATACCACTTATAAAATCATTGCAAATAGTATCATTATTTTACATTTAGATTTATGATTGAATGTCATATTTATCTATCTAAATTCATGTACTCATTCTTATCCTATTAGGGTTCATAAAACAAAATAAAGTTAAAAAATATCATTTAAATATTTTCATATTTCAAAATGAAATTATTAATATTCATATTTTGACATTTATTTAATTGAATAAAATATGAATAAATTAAAAAAACAAAAAATTAAACCTTTTATTTAAATACTAATGTTTTTTATAGGTAGTCTGGAAATAGGATGTGATATCCCTCACTACTAATAAGAAGAAACATCCTGATTAATTAATACAATAGTAAAATAGAAAGATATCAACTATCAATATATATGTAAATAAATGATATATATATATATATATATATATATATATATATATATATATATATATATATATATATATATATATATATATATATGGACTTCTTCATATACCTCTTAGGTGGAACTCTATTCAAAAAAATTGTCTTAGTGGACCTTGCATTGAGAGACATCCATATTATGAAATTAAATCTTAATAACATCAAACATTGTGAGAGGATTTATCAGTACCACAATTAGGTAATTAACTTGTGATTTCCAATTAAGTGTTTGTGACATGATGTAGTCTATTTAGTCAATAAGGAAACATTAAAACATTATGTAATCAACTAAGATCTAGATGTCGTACAAGTTATTTAACCATTTTTTATTTTGTGTTTAGATGAGGTTAGATGGTAGAGTAACATATACATAATGATGAATGAAATTATTCTAGATCAGGTGAAGTAATTGAATATTCATATAAATGAATATTATGAATTTAAATGTTTAGTTATGATAAATATAAAAAGCACTTTAAAAAAAGGTAATTTGATTGAAAAAATGATAGGAAGATATAATGCTTAGATTATCTAAAAATGTATAAGAATATTTGAGATATGCATAGGTAGAAATAATCAGTAACAAGATTAGGATCCAGTGATCAGATTCTAAGAATATTATTTCTAGATATTTAGACACTTACATAAGTCATGGTACACTTGCATCAATGTAGGTTTCCTAATATCAATAAAACTATCTGATATATAATATTCATTTTATTATGGAATGACCACATGGATCATTTTAGGTTTTTTGTTGCCTTTCTTTTGATGTGTTTTATTCACATGCATAAGTTATAGATGATTGTTTATGGATCAAACCCTAACTCTTCACCTTAGGTCTTTGTACCTTGAAAAAAATGGGTTAATGGCCTAATGGTGTCAAAATAACCCAAATTACCCCTATATCAATGTGTGTTACCTACATACCCAATACTATTAAGAGTGTCTCAGACATATGTAGTTCTGCCCTGAGTGTCAACTTGTGTGATCACATGTGTGTTATATATTATATGAAAAGGCATATAATTATATATCTTATAACTTGAAAAATACTACTCATGGGTTTATATTTTATTGATTCAAAATTTTAATATGACCACTCTTATTATTAATATGAAAATAAGTAAGAATAGGGAAATAGAACAGAGTTATAAAATTGATTGAATGATCTTGAATAGGTTTTTTTTGGTATCTGCTAGCTGAGTAATGAGTAGACTTATATTTGTATTCATGCCACACCTTTTGAAAATATATCATATAATGGTTAAAAAAACAAATGTTCTAACTCATAGATTCAAAATATTTTCAAATTAGATGACTTTTGAGGACTAGACACTTGATAATAATTTGGACAGTTACATTGATGCAAGTACCCCTATGTGGAACATACATGTCTACAAATCTATGAATTTGTTGAACATACAAAAATATTGAGGGATATATATTAGGTTTTATACTTTCTATACATTTCATGAAATATTGGTCATCAAAATAGATTGTTTTAGACCAAAATATAAGCAGTTAAGCATAGTGAGATGGAAAATGCAAACCTTTCAACAACAAAGAGGTCTAAAATTGAGCAATATATCCATAATAGGTATTTGTAAATTATACAATACTAAAATCTTATATAAAATATATTATAGTGTCTACATTCCACCCCTAACACACAAGGATGAAATTAATAGGTTAAAAGAAATAAATTGTACCTAGTGTGTGTACAACACACCTTACCTTTGCTTGAACCACTTTGAATTTGATTACTAGTCTCTGAACTATACTGAAGATAGTTTTATAGTATAAATCAATTACTATAATTTTAAATTTTAAATAATTTAAATGCTTAAAAATAAATAGAGCAAAGGAGTACACCTATGTGTCAATGCAACCATGTTTCCCTTTAGTACTTTGACTTGGTAAATATGCTTCATTATGAATCATTAGAGCTAATATAGGTTCAAAAATAAATCCTAAAGATTTGAATATAGGTATTGGAAGGTAATTATTCTCCCAATCTAATGAAAGGGTGAGTTTTGAGATGAGATCATTGAGTCTAAATCACACAAGTCAAGTTATAGTACAATAAAATACAAGTTAAGTGGTATAACCAACTCAACCTAGAAAAGGAAAGTAGTGTTTTGATATCAAGGGAATTTAATATCAACCACAGGATCTGAATTTTATAAATAGTAAAGGCTCAAAATGGTTTTTCCTAGAGAAAATGGTGTTTATTTGTAAAGTGTTGGTGCTTCTTAGTAAATAAGTTTGAATAAGATTACATAAGTTTGAATATGTATTTGAAAATTTAGGGTGAACTTGAATGGAATATGAACCTAAAATGTGTATCAAGATAAAGTATATGTCAAAATATAACCTATGATATGTAACTTATATAATATATGTCATAAATATAAAAAGCATTATCCCAAATCTATAAAAATTGGTGTAATGTGTATAAGATTATGACCCAAGTATATATTTGAATCATGTAAAATGTATCAAATGATATCAAATGTGTAAATTATTTATATTTGAATTCATGTTTCTATGACATTCCCCCAATAATATGAACCCCCCCCCCCTTTGAGGTGATGGGAATGGAATCTATTAGATACCTTACCTAGAAAGATAAGATAACTATATAATATGTACATGAATCATGTAGCATATAAGAGTATCATGTGTGTGTGTGTGTGTGTGTGTGTGTGTGTGTGTGTGTGTGTGTGTGTGTGTGTGTGTGTGTGTGTGTGTGTGTGTGTGTGTGTGTGTGTGTGTGTGTGTGTGTGTGTGTGTTTGTAGTCTCCTTAGACCCATTTTTGTGTGACATTGAGTGATCTTGTGTGTGTGTTTGATTGTCTATGAAGCTTAAATTTTTATTTTATACATGTTTCCAGGATCCATATCATGTATATTATGGTTTTTTCAATCACATATTTCGATCTTCATTGATAATATGTAGCTTGTTTGCAGTCTCCTTAGACCCCTTTTTGTGTGACATTGAGTGATCTTGTGTGTATGTTTGACTGTCTGTGAAGCTTCAGTTATTATTTTATATATGTTTCCATGATCCATATCATGCATTTTATGGTTGTTGCAATCACATGTTTTGATCTTCATTGATATATATCAATGAAGATCAAAACATGTGATTGCAACAACCATAAAATGCATGATATGGATCATGGAAACATATATAAAATAATAACTGAAGCTTCACAGACAGTCAAACATACACAGGAGATCACTCAATGTCACACAAAAAGGGGTCCAAGGAGACTAAAAACAAGCTACATATTAAAATGCCACATACTTGAATTAATGACATATTCAAATGTCAAAATAATAAAATAAATAAACATATAATGGCACATGGGCCAACAACCAAGGAATATATTAAAATATTCCATAAACAAGAAAAAGACACTTTAAGAAGTTAAAATGTGAATAAATTAAGTATAAGAAACCAAAATAATCATATCATACTAGTCCATACATATACGTGTTATAAAAGAATGTCATATAGCATATCATAGAAAGCACACTATGTAATATGTAATCATGATTGTAAGCATTAGTATATAAGTTCAACATGATAATGAAAATGTGATCATAAAATAATATCACATGTATTAATCATGATCAAGGAAGCATATTCCCCTAATATAGTGTGTCATGCAAGAAGAGGAATGGTCCAACATTTGTATGTGTATGTATCATGTATATGGTATATGCCTATATCACAATCAAGTATGTGTGAAATATATGTGTATCTATAAAATAAATGATATGGTATCTACTAACATAAATTAAATTGCATAGATTCAAAGGAGTTAGTAAACATGTGAATACTATATATATATATATATATGGATTTTTTCAATTTAACTTAATCACCCTTATATCAATGGGTGTAATCTACATAGCCAATACTATGAAGATGGTCTCAAACATATGTATTTCTCCTCTAATTATTGTCTTATGTTTGTACAAGGGTGAAATATACTATATGAAAGGGTATACAATGATCTATCATTTAACTTAAAAAATATTTTTCATGGGTTATTATTTGAGTGATTTAAACTCATAATATGATTGATATGAAAATAAGTAAGAATAAGGTAGTATAAATTATTTGTGAAATCTATTGAATGAGTTTTAATAGGTATTTTTTAGTATCTACTAGTTAATTAGTAACTAGTCTTAGATTTTTATGTATACCGCACATTTTGAAAATATCTCATGGAAGGGTTAAACAAAACAAATATGCTAACACATAGCATTTGAAAGACTTTTATATTATATGAATTTTGAGGATTGGACACTTGATAGGAATCATGAGACTTGTATTGATACAAGTATCCCTATGTGTGATGTAAATGTTAGGTATATTAGGAAGCTACTGAGGTTTAGAAACTTGTAGTGAAGGATATATATCAGGTTTTAGGACTTATGTATAGCGCATGAGATTTTATTCATTAAAAATGATAGGTTTAGACCAAAAGATAAGCAATCAGGCATAGTGAGATGGATAACGTGAGCCTTTTAACATCAAAGAGGTATAGGACTAAAGGGTATAACCTTGATAGGTATTTTTAATGTATACAAGATTGAGATGTTATATATATAATATATTAGTACCTATATAAATCTATATGTAATTAGGTTAATAATTTATTTGACATTAAGCATTTTTATGAATCTTAAGGCTAATTTGGTTGACTTTTCAATTTTTATTAAACTCTTCATAGATTTAACCTGAAGGAAAACTCTACCACCCCTTGAGAACTATCTTGAATTCCTTTTCTTATCAAAATAGCTCTTATGTCAATATATAACCTCTATAAGACACATCTTCATTAGCTTAACCTAACCCTCCATATCAACTAACATTTCTAAACCCATAATAACATGATCCTTCAAACTATCCCAACTAATGTCTATTTAGAACTTTATGACATGCAAAGCCTCAAATGGTGCCATTTTCAAAAATGAGTGGTGGGTGTTGTTTTATGAAAATTCAACCAAGGGAAGGTAATATTTCCATTTGTGCTATGATTCCATGCAATTCATTTACAACATATCTTCCAAAATGTTATTTACCCTCTTTTTCTAACTATTAGTCTTAAGGTGATAAGTTAAACTAAAGATTAATATTATTCCTAATGCTACATATAGAGGAATTGAAAATCTTAAAGTCTTATAGATTTCTCTATTTAATATGATATTATTTTTAATTATATGCAATCTAAATAATTTTGAATAAATGGCCTTGTTATAACTAGTGTAAAATATGTCAAGTTTTCTGGCATAAAGTGGGAAGCTTAAATGAGATTTTCAACTACAACTAGAATCATGGCATGATTATTTATAGACATGGGAAGTCTTTGTATAAAATCCATGTTGATGGTGTACCATTTACATTTAGGTATATCATGTGGATATAAAAATCATGTTGAGTGCATGTGTTTAGGTTTAACTCACTATAACTCTATGCATCATGATAAATGATCTATTATATCCATTTTAATATCATTCCAAAAATAAAGTGGTCTTAGATCCACCATAAACTTTGGCACTCTAGGATGACTATAATAAGGAGAAATTTTAACCTATAAAATCACTATTGTCATCAAACCTCCTAAGTTGGGAACATATATTCTAATTATAAATATTAGAATCCCATACTCAAACTGGTATCCCTCATATTTTTATCCTCTGAATTAGTTTCAAGAACTTCTTTAGATTGTATATATAAAATTTACTCAATAAAATTCCTAAAAATAATCTCTTTGAAGGTAGATCAAGTGGTGGGAATAGTGTAAATGTGCCTCATATGTCTAAGGGAACCAAATACTATATTTCATTTCCTTTAATAAATCTAATTTTAAATTCATAATCTAAAAAAAATTAGCCAACATTATTGATGAGAATTAGGTTGCCCTAGGTGGAGATGAACTTAAGCCACAAGTGGTTTGTTTGGATATCAAAAGGTTTTCCTATCAATAAATTTCTACAAATATGTAATTCATACACAATGTATGTAATCTCTAAGATGTGAGAACATATTTCAACTCATAAGGTTTGAGTTTTTGGGACTCATAAGATATAAGTTCACCTTCTTCCATCAACACTTAATAAAAAACCTCTCCTGAAGCATCTATAATTAGAAAAAAAATCTATTTGGATATGGTACTTTTAGTACTAGAGTTCAAGTTAGCTTCTCCATAAGAATCTAAAAAACTTCTTCACACTACATTATTCATCAAACATTGTGTTAATTTTTGAAAAGGACATACCAATCCATGAACCTAAATATTTAATAGGATTACATATATATAAATTATGTGAACCAAATAATTTAATTAAGGTTTTAAATTATTTTATTGAGTGAAAATCATCTTTTTTTCTCTCCAAAATTGAAGCTATGTATCAATAAAACTGTCCCATAATTAATAGCTATGAAACTAGTTTTTTTAGTGAGTGAAATTATTGATCACAACATGTATTAAATAGATTAAAATTTTAAAATATGTGATTTTTGGTATAAAATATTTTATACCTACAATATTATTAGAGATAAAAACATACAAGAAGCTCCTCAGCATGAATTAATTCACTACACAATCTTTATGTGAAATTATTATTAATAAAGAAAGATAAAATAAGATTAAACTTAGTGAACTAGAAATAAAACAAAATTATAATAAATAAAATTAATTTCAATTACTTTAAATATTTGTACATCATGCAAAAATCTTTCTTTAATAGTAAAGTCAAACATATAACTACTAGACATCCTAGTCAACTAAATAAGATAATTAAATCAAATTATCTTTAATTTAATTAATATAATTAATAAACCTAACGAATACTCTTTGGTAATTATTTTATAGTATTTTAGACTAAAATACATGCTTAAATAGTGAACTAGACTATACTAAATTGAACTACAATGAATTGGAGTGAACTAGTAGTTAACTGACAATTCCAACTATTTTTTAGGAAATCAATGGAAAATGTCCAAAATTAACCAAAAGACTAATTAAGGTCACAAATAAATTCAATAACCTTAAAAAATATAAAAATATAAAGTATATTAATTCTAAAAATAGATCTGAAGTGCCCATATTGGTATCCTACTCAACATTCCCCCTTTGATGCCAAGAGGTGAGATTCCTACCATCTCATTGAGTCATCCATGGATCTTATTCAAAATTATCAACCATATTAATTTTTTGAAATATTATGTAAGGTATTTATAATCATATACAATATAGTATAATTCAACTATACTTTTTTTTTTTTAATACTAAGAAACTGACCCACTTTTCAATGTGAAGCAATAACCTGAAGTTAACTTCTTATCATGAAGAGATCCTCTCCAATCTGAATCTATGTATCCAATGATACATAAATAATTTTATTCTTTGAACTTAATACCATTATTATAATTAAATCTTACATATCTTAAAGTTATCTTAACCACTTGTAAATGTTTGAGTGATGGTTTACCCATAAATGTAGAAACTAGTGAAACTTCATAACAGATATCAGGTCTAATCATAACAAGATACATAAAACATCCTACAATATTTATAAAAGTATTTTCAATAGTTTAATTACTTCCATCCTCCCTTATAATCTTTTATCCACTTTTAATTGAATTGTTTGTAGTCTTAGAATCTTGAATAGTGTACTTCTTTAACATTTCTTGGGCATACTTAGCTTGACAAATGAATAATTCTTTATTTTAATGAAATTCCATGAAAATAAAATACTTAATAATTATAAGATAAATCATATAAATATTTTATTTCATATATTCCTTTAATCTATCATCTCCATATAATTACTTGTAAATATCAAGTCATCTACATAAAGACAAACATATAAAACATTAAAATTCAATAAAAATTCTGAGGAATGGAGAGGGAAAAAATAGAATGATAAAACACACACACCAATGACTTGGGTTAACTGCAAAGTAGAGGCATCTTTCCAACTTGATTCTTGGACATGTAGGGAGATCATGGATCTCAAAAGGAAAGTGGAAACTATGGAAGATACTTTGAAAGCTGTATGGAATAAAATTAACAATATGGAAAATCAGATAAGAGATATCCCAGTCAACCTCAAAGCCTACGAGAATAACCTCTGGGAACTCATTAAGGACAACAGAATGAAAATGGAGGAAGTTACGTCCAATATTTGTGATGCTGTTGTCAATATTGGAAAAAGAGCTAACGAGAAGACCAAAGCCTTGGAGGGACCTAGCAAAAGGACGAGACAAAGTTCAAGAAAGAAGGCTACACAAGAAGGAGCCGTGCTGGCGGCAACCACTACCCAGGATACTGTTTTGAAAGGAAAAGAAACTATGAAAATGATATTGGAACTGGATGAATAGTCTGGTTCCTCTTGTTGGTTATGTAAATTGGTCCTGTTCTATGGTTTCTTTTTGTAATCTTCTGCCTTTGGTGTAGCCAGATCTTTGTTAAATCTGGGTTTTGACCGGTTGTCTTTCTAGTGGTTTCAGGTCCATTAAAAACCTATTTTTTCTACCTCCTTGTTGTAGTTTGTAGGCCTTTCCTGTGGTCTTGGATGCTCTTTCTTTCTTTCCTTATACTAGGGTTTCGGGGCCCCTTCAAAACCTGTTTTTACCATAATCTAAAACATTAAAATTCAATTCTTGTATGTAAAGAGTTGGTTCATTTTAACTTATTATCAATAATTTATCCAATAAAAAAATATAAATTATTTAGTAACAATCCATTTTATCTTGATTAATTTTATAGATAGTCTTCTTTAACTTATTTACCTCCAAAAAATTACTCTTTACCTCAAAACATTATGAATACCACACATATACTTCTTCAATCACACCATTAAGGAATGCATTTTTAACACACATTTTATATATTTTTCATCCTTTATGAGAATATATATAAAAAAATTGTCTTATAGTATCTTTATGTTCCACATGAGCATAGGTTTCCTCATATTTAACCCAATATGTTTGTGAAAACCCTTTTACAACTAGTCTAGCTTTTAACTTGTCAATTATACCATCAATTTTAACTTTGGTCTTGTAGATCCAATTTTTACTGATGAAATATTTAGTAAATTAATAATTAAATAAATTACATTCAAACTTTATATCAATTTAATCCATATATAATTTCATAGCATCAATCCATTCTTTCTTTTGACTATCTTAAGTTCACTAGTCACTGATGATAATGCAAACATAGTATTTTAATCATAAGTATAATCAAATAAGCTTCTTCTTGATGTTTTATAATTTTTATACTCCTATAATAATTCTTTTATCACATTTTATTCATTTGATAAGGATTAAACAAGTGTTTTTTATTTGATTGGTGTTGATGTAGATGGATGACTAGTCTCTTACAAAGAGCTAATATTATTTCTTGATGACCTAAGAACCTATGTAGGACTTTGTAAGACCATACAATAAAAAAAAAGAGGATACCCAACTTCACTTATGAAATATATATATCTACATTATAAAAATCAACATATACTTCATTTTCAAAAAAGATACAATCCATATCAATATTTACTGTTTTACTAGCATGATTATAAAACTTATATGCCTCGATTTTATCACTATATCCTATGATACTATGATAAAAAAATTAGGATAAATTATATAACTATTAAATTTTCTTGTGGTTAATTTTATGCTACCATTTCCTTCAATTGGATGATAATTCCATCTCTTAATTTCTCTTGGATTTTGAAGGAATTATCTAACTTGTTAAAATAATCTTTATGACTTATCACTTGATTTTAGCAATTTTAATTAAGAGATGAAAAATTATTTTATTATTATATTCCTAAAAAACATGTGAAATAATACATTGATCCTACTTGAAAATCAATTTTTTTAAATTATGAATAATAATCTTCCCTTTCTTGATTGGCTTGATTCTTAACTGCTAGTATCCTATAATATTTTTATCATGTGTCCTAGTTTTTTTTAGTAATGACAAGTATAGTATTTTTTTTTCTTACTTATGAATTTTTATTCATATTTTCCCTTTGAGTTTTATGTTTTTAAACTCCTTTGATTATAATTTTTATTTCTCTCCTTGGTATTTGAAACCCTTGCTTTGGTTTCAAGTTCTTCTTTTAAACCATGTTCTATATCTCCTACATGTAATCTCATATTATACTCATAAAACAAGAGATATCCCACTAAATCATCAAAAATTATAGTGTTCATGTCTTTACACTCTTCAATAGTTATCACAATATGCAATCATATTTGGCTTCAAGCTCTCAAAATATTTGTTATTATAACACTATCTTGTATAGTATTTGCATAAACCCTCTTTATATAAACTAAATCATTTACATTTATGTAATAATATCTAGCTCCTTTAGAATATGGCATTCTCAAATTCTCAAAATTCATTTTAAGTTTTTACATTTTTGCTTCTATTACTTTAAAAAATCCTTGATATGAAGTCTCTAAGGTATTCCATGCATCATGGGCATTCTTTCATCCTTATTTTTTGGATAAATGCTTGGGTTTATGGAACTCTGAATATAGAAGAAATCTTATGCATATCCCTTTAATTCATAAACTTTTGTTCTTCTATGATCTTTTGTCAAAGTGTTACAATATTGAGGTGGTGTGTATATGTTAACTACTAGAGTTACACCCTTGTGAAGGTAGATTCAAGCCTTCATAGTCTTAAGTAACATGGAGATAATACTAGGATGTATATGGTATAATATATGGATTGAATCTCAAGATTTTAAGGGCTCTCTCCCCTTGATGTATCAATTAAGATATCCACTTTACACTACCAGCTTACAAAAGAAATGAAAATAAGTTAAATTAAAAGGAAAACATATCTAACTAAGGTGATACACCAAAACATGTCATACACTTATCTAATATGCAATAATAAAGATGAATAAGAACATGGACCTAATTTCACTTATCAAATGAGAGTTTTCAAACATCAACATTTCACTTAGAAGCTTAGCTTGATACATGATCTAAGGCATATAATCAATAGGTATTTCAAAGTTACTAAGGAAAAATCACACTTCCCATACATAAAATATTATTTAAGAACATTATGAAAACTATAAAGATGAACTAACACCTGAAAATAGGTAAAGAGGAAAGGACAAGATGAGAGGAAACATATATTGTCACTGTCATTCATCATCTAACCATTGACATACACTAAACATAAGCTTTGAGGAGGAATGGATTCAATATTATTCATTAAAAATAGGGAAGTAAAAGTGTTTTTATAAACATTGACTTGACACAACTAAGGTTGAGGATTATTTCAAATTCCAAAATAGTCTAACATATAAAGAATTGAGAAAGAGGAGAGAGAGAAAGATAAAGCCAAGAAACTAGGGAATATGACATTTACTTAGTCCTCCCTAATTGATACGTAGTATTTACTTATTATTATATTTTATTACTTAAAAAAAAGTGTCATATGTTTTCATGTTAAATATTATTATAATTATGAACAATTATTGAAGAGGTCATCATCCTTGATTGGTGGAGTCTAACTAAAAACAGTGCCTAAATCCTTGTCAAGGAACCCTATATTCTAGCTCTTTATGTATTTTTTGAAGAATTATTATTCCTCCTTGAAAACAAGACTTTAAGTATTCATTTATTTATAATTTAAAACTTCTTATAATATATTCATGAGGTCTATCCACCTGGTTGAGGTTGTTTAGGATCTTTTTAGTGCTTGTTTGATTCCTTCAACAAGCTAGGCATTGGAAGGAAATAAGGATTCATTTAGAGTATTTGAGAACCTTTAAACATTTTCACAATAAAAATTTAAATTATTCATGATTTATTAGTTTCTATAGGGAGAGATAATTATCAATAAATCCCTTTTAAAACTTTTATGTATCATTTAGTGCTTTTAAACACTTGATTCCTTCACATGAGCAAAAATGCATAGGAGAGAGAAAGAATGTTTTTGATTTGAACTATAACAATTAACTCAATGGAAGGATTATAAAAATTAATTTATACCAAAAAAAAATGGAACCTTTAAGTATCCCAAAAGATTTAATTTTACTCATATAGCATGTTATAACACCCATTCCTTATACCCTTAAAAACCTATAAAGATCCCTGTATAAAATATTTTATAGACAAAAAATAGAAAATTTATAATATTTTTGATTACCCTCTATCTCCTTACAATTCCATACAAAATTTCATGAGCCAACTCCAAGTGGAAGTACTTTTTTCCTTCATTTTCTTCTCTAATTAGGCCTAAAAAGTAGAAACCTTACTCCAAAGAGCTCCAAAACGTGTGAAATAACCCAAAAACATGTTATTAAATTTCCATATGATATAACCAACTTTTTTGTAAATTTTGAGGTCCTAATACCCTGTGGAAGTATGCAAACCAAGAAATCAACTTGTAACCTAGTCTCATTTTGAGCTTGTTTGAGACTGCCTTGGAAAATGGACTTGGTTTGACAACCTATATAATATCTGATGAATTTTTTTTGACTTTTATAGTTATTAAAATCCTAAATTACATCATAAAATGATTATAAATCTTTCTTTTGCGCAAAAGACCTAAAAAATAGTAAAAATCACATTAAACAAGGCATTTATTGTAGTCTATACAGGGGACATTAGAATAAAAGTATGTGTATAAAATCCTTGTAGTATTAAACAAAATAAAATAGGTTTAAGGATCAAAATATGGCATTATGTGTTCATTTTAGATCAATTTTCTTTGACTAGTCACAATCATAGTTTTATAATGGTTTAAGCCATTTTTGGGGTCTTAGTGATTGTTAATAAAGAAAATACCACCAAGCTTCTTAAAATTGTAAAACCTATTATAGTTACCTCATCACCTATCCCAAATGGATCAACTTCCAATGCAATGTGTAGGACATGGTTTGAACATGTGAAGTTACTGCTCGGGTGGTAGTCTTAACTCTCTTAAACCTGAGAGAGGTTAGATTTGAGTTTTGGCCACAAAACTCCATATCACTATTTGGATAGGTTTATACACCTAAAAACAAAATCCTTATGATTACACATGATTTGGTAGTGATCATTAGTCAAATGTATGCATTTGGTATATTGGTCAAAGTATTTGGGGTCTAAGACATGCCTCCTTGTTAGCCATCAAGGGCATTTGGATTGAAAACTAAGTTTTTGGCCACCTAAAAGTATATTTAAACCTATTATATGTATGTTTAGTACCTCAATATCCATCCATGTGGTTTTATATTCTTGTTTTATTTTTTAGGGCTCAAATAGACCCCTTGGACTCAAAATTTCACCTTAACAATGGAGTGGGCAAGTTCCGAGATAAAAAATGGGTATCTTTTCTACTGGTATGGCCTTATGGGTACCATGAACATCTTAATCCACTAATAACCGTGTTCTATACCAATTTTCAGAGTGTGATTATGCCTATGAGGCTCTCGAAACTCCATCTTTCCTATAACTAGATGTATAATATGCATGTGTGGCTTTTAGGCTTGTGTACCCTAGAACATAATGTTGAGGTCAACATACCCCCATTTTGGAATAATGGGGACCCTTGTTTCAAATTTTGAAAATTTGTGATTTTAATTGAAAATTTTTCTTGATCATATTTTTGTATTTGAAGATCATTCACACCATTATTTTGTTTGACATGTTTACATATGATCCTTGTTCTATCCTGACTAATGTTGTTAATGGTTGCCTCTTATGTTTTAGGTTGAAGGTTAAATGAATTCCAAATTTTGTAAACATTATTCAAGATTTTGATGTTAACTTGGCCCCATTTATTAAACCTTGGTCATATTTGAATATCTAGAAAACCCTTAGTCTAATTGTTTGGCCTAAGGCCTTTTGAATTGAATTCAAATTTACACAGGACTTAATTTGTATGGGAACATTTAATTTTGTCATCGACATAGTATAAATTTTTTTCCTAAGGTTTTAATCATGTTTATTAACACAACCAAACCTTAGGCTAAAAACTTCATCCTAAGTCCTCTATATTTATTGAAACCCTTAGTCTATTATATCATTCACCTAGACTAATTAAATGTAGGGGCACTTTAATATGTTCTAAACTTATCCTAAAGCCTTATCCTAAAGTTTTAATTGTATTCATTAGTACAAAAAAAAACTTTAGGTTAAAACTTTATCTGTCTTTTTATTTCCTAAGCCAGAACTTAACTATTCTTATTACTCACATGATCAATGCAAAGTTGACACATGGCAAGAGTTTGGAGCTCAAGTGAAATATCAATGGTATGTGGGCACTAACCTAGGTCAAACTATCAAATATTTGATATATAACATGATAGTGACAAGTGTCACAACTGTCATTGATGGAACATAATCAAGTAGATCAATATTGATGGAGTACATTAAAGCATACATTTGAAGATCTAACGGTGTGTGCAGAGCAAGTTTAAAAACAAGTGGATCAAAACCAATGGTTCACATTGATTTAAGAAAATAATATCCAATGGTGTAAGATGAATATGAAGTTTTAAAGAGCCACAAATTAAAATGGTAATGATGCATGTCATCACCGTAGTGAATCAAATAGATATTGAATAATGGCATTTAATCCCTCAAATCCTGATCGATGGTGAGAAATAGGTTGACCTTCCAAAGGACCTAAATCTAATAAGAAGCTTCCACATGAAATGATGTCACTTCATAAATGAAAAGATCTTAGATTTCAAGAGATGTTACCACATCACATAATATCATAAGCTTGAAGATAGAGATCGATGACCCACAATGAATTTAAAGCCTGAAGACTTCTTAATTGATAAATGATGTGTATTTGATTTGATTTCAAGACTGAATAAGGTAATGACATGTGTCTAAAAGTGAAAAATGATCATTTTTAAAATAAATGATAAGGATGACATGGTAGTACCACATAAGCAAGCCAAGTTAGATGAAAGATTTTGTAGACATGTAACACAAAAGGTATAAATATAGTAATCTAAATAAAATCTAAGGTAGAAAGATCTAAGTTTAAACTTAATTGTCATCATTTAATATTTTTAGAAACCTTCAAAAAAACCCTACATGTAAAGAACCCCTAGTTTATCCCTATTGTCATTATAATCGAGCCAAATAAAATTGAATTTATCATCTACACTAAGATAATTCAATCAAGAGTTAAATTGTAGTTTACTAGTGAGTAGTTTGATAAAATTCATAGAAATGATGGCTAAGAAGAGTGTCTCAAAGGAAGATGTCAAACTCTACCTGACAATAGTTGTTGAGGGTCACATTTTTAAGGATATTGAGTTTGATGCTTCTAACTTAAACATAAGAGACTATAACTGGTCAAGATTGTTTTGGATGATTGAAAATCGACCATCCATCATCCATGATGAGGTGAGGAACCTCTCAGCCAAGATACTATGTGATGATATAGTTGTGATTAAAATGACTAGCTTACATTATGCATTATCAAAGCCTAAGGTGCTCCACTATACTAACATCCTTGTTCCTATTTTCAAATAAATAAATATAGATAAAGGCATGTTAGTTAATAAACATAATATGATTAAAGTAGCCTATATCTTTGGTATTACCTTTGAATCATATTACAAACTGCCCAGACCCTAGATTACCCTAACCTCCATATCCATCAATTCATGGGATATGGAAAATAATTTTATGGACACCCTTGCCATGTGGCTAGATTTTGGAAACCAAGTCTTCTTAGACTTTATAAAAACCATTCTTATTATCTAATTTAGACCTGGGATCAAAATGATAATGACTATGTTGAACAAGTTATGTGGGGATGCAACCACAACTTATGTAAATTTATTATGGGTACCTATAGTATATTTATGGTTTAAAAGTAAATTTTCCCCCCTTTGGGTGAGATAATTAGTATCTCATTAAGTAGATATATCTTTACAATTAGGCACAAAAAGAAAACCTAGTTTTTCATGATGGTTTATCTCATGGATGCTTTATGTCTAACTATAAAAATACCAAACCAAAGGAAATGGTCACCAAATGGGACACAAACTGTATCCCAATAATAATCCAAAATTCACATCTATAAATACAAAGATCATATCTAATTCATATATGACTGCATCTACACTATCATAATCGAAGCCATAACTAGCATTCTATTGTCAATAATTATCCCACTAATTAGAAAATCCATTGAAAACATGGGTGATATATGGCTATATCTATAATAAACTATTATAAGGGTTAAGGGAATAAAAATTCCTCCTCTCAAGTTACCTATTCATTTTATTGACAACTTAGCTAAGCAGGAAGTTACTGACTAGTTATTCCATGACATTGATGGTCTATGTAAGACCAAAAGAAAAGGACTCCTTCGTAACCTCCCCATAACATTTATAAATACCATGTTAAAATAATGGGATAATATTTAATATGCATCTGAGCACAAAACATCCATAAATTTTCAAATTGATGAGCTTAAATAGTGGGGGCCCTATGGGAAATGGAAGGAACATTTGAAAAATAAAAGAATGATGAATGTAGCCTATGATCATATGCCTAGTGCCTATCACCCCATTTGTATGAAATCATCCTCTTATTTTAAGGTCATAAGAATATTAAAATAACATAGCATAAATCCTGAGTCTAGGCTAGAAATAAATCATAATATGGATGATAAGTGGCAATTGGGCTCGAGACAATGGCATCTGATTAGTGGTGAACCATCTAAGCCACCACTAGTTAGTACATACATAGAATTATAGAAACCTGAAGAGGAAAGGCCAAATTCAAGTGAGGTTGCTTCAACTTCATCAACTATAGAGCCTTCTAAAACAACTTAACATGAGTGCATATGATATCCATACACCCTTAATAGTATATGGAGGATGTATTGAAAATGTTATTTATCACATACATAGATTCAGATGAGGAAGAATAGATAGGTGTTGAGGAAACTAAAGATGACAAAGGGAAATATTTGGACTTAGTTATTATTGACACCCCCAAAAGGAAGATAGAGACTGAGCTAGCCATTGTCCCTACAAGAAAAAATATCCAAATTGACTTTCACCACTTCCCTCAGTGAAGTCAACTTGTTCAGTGAGGAACACATATTATATGACCCTCTAATCCTAGAATCATTCTTATATGAGACTAGACTATAGAAGGTACCTACTTAAAATCACCCTTGGGATTTAATTAAAACCATTAATATTCCTATACATGAAGGAATGAATCCATGGATAATTTACCTATAGGAAGAAGAGGAAAGAAGATTGGCTTCCCCTAGGAAATCAAGTGAAGCACAGGATTAGGTCCCAACCCCATAAGTGATTCAATTCCAATTTGGACTCAAATTTGACCCAAAGACTACTATCTTGATAAGAGTAACTAAGAAGAAGATCAAGGTAGGTGGTGAGGAGATCACCTTTCAAAGTGTAGAGACATTAATCATTTTAACATAAAAGGAAGCATAAAAGCCTGGAAAAGATCCAATATTTAAGGAGGATCCCTTAAAATTATCCCAAGCCTAGATATAATAGATACAAGAAGCTATAAAGGCATGAAGAAACAATATAAGAACTTAAAAGAGAAATCCATATTGTCTATTCTATAATCCATGATCAATATGTTTGAAAATACTTTGTATGATATGTTCAAATCCTTGAAATCAATGAGGTCTAGACATGATGTATTGAGTAACTAGGATATTTCGGCCAAAAACCAAGTAGTGTAGTGGTAGGGTTCATATATCAAGGTGAAGGACTTGGTCACCATTTTTTTAGAAGACCAAATCCCTAATTTCAAGATAGTCAACCTAGCCCTATTGAACATGGCTATGGTGGTATTTATAGAGAAGATCAAGAGCTTGAAAAAAAAGACCAAGAGCCTAAAAGGATTCTTTCAAGGTGGAAAACAATTAGAGACTAGAATGAAAGATATATTGGGGAGCATGATCACAAACCCCACTACACTCAACCTCCTCAATATAATTACTAATGAAGAATTCAATCTTAGGGCTACTAAAAATATGAAGGAAGTGAAGAACCAGGGCTAAGGTAGAACATGGGCTGATAATAGTAGGATCTTGGACATGATCCTAAATGCAAAATAGAATATAGGTGAAGCTAGAAGAATTAGATAAGCTCTTGACAAATATGATAATGACTTTAAAGACCTAGTATATCAATAATGTGAGTTTTTCATGGAATCTATCATTAACCTTATAATGATTGAGGGATAATATAACAAGGAAATGAAAATCTTGCAAGACAAATCGAAGGATACAACCACATGGGATCCCCAAAGGTAGATTAGTTAAATTAAGTATATTTTTTTGTAAATTAACATATATATTTTTGAAAAGGAATATTCTTTTATAAAGTCATGTGCAACTTATAAAGCACATCGCTTATAGTTTAGTCCATTAGGAAATGTCATAACTCTATAAAATTGTAAAATGGACACTTGTCTATCACACTTGTCCAATTATAATTTGACAAGATTGACCAACATACCACGTTAGCCTTCTACAAAAGGGGTATTTCCAATTATAAGAAGGGGGAGTTTTTTTTTTTGAGCTAAAACTTTGTGTAAACTTTGAGCAATTAATATAAACAAGGAATTATGCAAAGATTGTCTAGTATTTGTTTTTTTGTTTGCTAAATGGCTTCTCTCTCACTTGTTTAGTCTAATATTCAGATTTGAATGGCTTTTATGAATTTTGGATGTGCACTTTTTAAATTCAGAGTTATCAATTTGTGTTAATCCTAGATTGATTGAAAATTCTTAGGTTCATTTAATTTTCTTTACTCTTATTATATATGTGATTATGCTATTTCCTTATAGGGGTAAATCTGTAAAGTGAATCTAGTTCTTATTTGCATTATTTCTACATTCTTTAGATTTCTACTTGATGTGTGATAGGATTTGGGCATAAGCTATTTAATGTCATGCATTGGTTTTAAGTGCATGTTTAGATAAAATTTAAACTTTGTCATTATATATGTAATAAAGATCAACAACATATTTATTCTCTACCTTATCCTTCCTTTTGATCCTTTTTTAATCAATTCAATTTAGTTTAAATCTCATTGTGAATATCCATTGTAGATAATATTTCAGACTTATCTTTCATCATAATTCACTTCACTTAATATAGACTACTTTCATTTTCATAAGTCAGCTTTTCGGCCAAGGTTGCTCCCAACAATCAATTATACAAATTTTGTGAAAAAATCATTTTCTTTACTAGTATTCCATTAAAGATAACAATATTATCATAACCATATACTCATGCAATAGACTATTTGAGTTATAAAATGAGAAAAGTGTCTCTCAACACTATGTAAACCCCTATGATACACTTTTAGGCATCAACAAGGGATGTTTCATTGGTGCTAGAAGGAGGGCATAGGCAAATATTTGTAAATTTGATGAGTATTTTCTAATTTTAATTAATTTTGTTCAAAAATCAATGAATTCTTTACATATTTATGCTATTTTTATCTCAATTGTGTAAAGATCATTGATCTTTGTGGTTTTAGACTAATCTTTAGGCTTATTTAGTTAAATATAGATATTGTTTTTAGATCTAAGATAATTAATTGAAAAGGTACTCCAAGCTTCATAAATCCTGCATGTTTGAGGTTAGTAATATAAATTTATTTCAAATATTTATTTATTCTTTGAAAATTTACGTTTATTTGAACTTAAATGTGTAAACATCACTCATACACACATTTTGAGAGGTATCTTTGAGCTTATTTAGTTTAAGATAGCCATCCTTTGAATAAATTTGTACAAAATTGTCTTAAATTATAAATCTAATCATTGTCCTTTGCAAAGATAAGGTTTCTACATCATATTTCAAATAGGATTTAAAGCTTACAAGCTAGAACTACCAAGAATCAGGACTAGGTAATGTTTTGAAATAAGGCTACCACTTATTTCACTTGAAGCTCATAAGAAAGCAAGAGAAGATAAAGTTTAGTGAAGGGTTTCTAAATCATATCCTACTTCATCTATATTTATTTCTCCTATCTTCATTCTACATTAAGGTATGGCCTAGTTGGGTGGATCCTCAAAAAATTTACCTAGTCAAGTACATGATCTACCCATAAATCCTAAGAAGTATTTACCTACTTCTAGTCCTAATGGTGTTGTGACTATTGAATAGAACATTAAGTCATTCAACTATTCTTTAAGATTATTTATTTTTGTCCATGAATATGTTTCATGTAGATTATTTCCATTTACTTTTAGAGATGCAACATATGAATGATTCCTTAACCTTCTTGAGAACTATATTATCATTTGTAATGATTTTAATAATTATTTCATATATCAAATTATCAAAATCATTAGTCCATGTATCCTTTACCAAAAATTCACCACTATCAAGAGAGATACTAATGAAACCATAAAAGCATTTAATGCTAGATTTCATAAGATGTATAGTATAACTATAGTGCCTTATAGACTTGATGTAGCTTTGGATTTAGATATCTAAAAGATGTTGTAGACCCCATGACTTTCTTTTTCTTAAAAAGATATATTAGAATTATTGATACATTAGCTTTGGCATATGCTGAAGCTATGCCAATACATGATCAAATGTAGCCCCAATGTGAAATGGAATATGCCATTATAAATGTTAAACCTAATTTGCCTATTTTAAATGTCCTTCCTATTACAAATTAGAATAGTCCTTATTTAAACCAAACCCTAATTTTGAATCAATTACCCCTAAGTCATCCTCATCTTGTCCAAAATATAGGATTCTTTAACAACACTACAAGTGGATCTCATCAATAAGACCAAAGAGCTTTGGTGCTAATAACTAGTAGTACTCAAGTCCATAACTCTAAAGCACCAACAAATGAGAATGAATCTATCTTAAAAATGGTTCAAAAACTAAGCACTAATTTTATTTAGTTGTAAAAACAAGTAGGAAATATGGGGGAACTTCTAATGAAAACTACTCTTATCAAAGGTTCAATAAACCTTCAAACTAGTTTCAAAATAACAACAATCACAATAAGAATGAGTCATATGTTAATAATAAAATGCCTAAAATGGACATGTGTGATGTAGGTTTAGCAGACTATTATATATTTCATAGCACTTCAAAACATGGTGAACTATATTGCATTAAATTTTGTAATCCCTTTGAGGATTTTTAATAATAATTGGATACTTTTGAATCAGTTCATAGCAAGGATAATTTTTTAAGTACATCTAGATCTTCAAAGTCATCTAAGTATGTTCATGCAACTCTTATGTGGAGACATTTTATTTTCCCATCCAATATGAGAATGAGTTGGAGGATACCCTTGAAGAGATTCATGATTTTCATTAGTACCTGAATAAAACTTATTCTTTGAGGGATAGAGAGAAGAAAAACCTTTGGCAAGTTCAAATCCACTAAACATCTTTGACACTCCTCTTAATCCACGAGTTCATAATAATCTAGAGCCTCCAAATGGAAGTACCACTATAAATAATGTTGATGCATCTAGTCCTTCTACTAGAGGTGGATATAATATAGTTAAGAACATGAAAAATATTAATTCTAACATCACTTTTCATGAATTAACTTATATTTTTGAGCAAAGGGACTTGTTATTAGAATCTCTATCCAATAAACCTAGTAAATCACAAAAAATGCTAATATAAATGTAGTAATTTACAAAATAAAGTAAAATTTATCCCCTTCTTGATTAAAATTAGAATGTTTGGTAAAAATGTACATAATTATTTGTTATATTCAAGGGCATCTTCTAATATCATGCCTATAAGAATTTGTGATAAACTTAGTTTGAATCTAATAGATTCTAATAGAGTAGTTTCTCAATTAGACAAGTCAAGAGTCAAAGTAAATAGAGAATTGTTAAATTCTCATATGCAGCTTACTATAGATCTAAGGATACAAAAATTCATAGACATTCAAGTGGTGGATATTCCTAATGCATATGGAATATTACTCATCAGAGATTGGACAAAGGCTTTGAATGGATATATGTGCACTGACTATTCACATATGTGACTTCCATGGAAAGGAGTCCCTAATAAAATTAGGATAGAGAGGAAGCCCAATATGAGACACATTGTTAATGAATACAATGTTTTAAATGAAAGGGTCAACATGGTGAACTTTGATTTAGGATTTTACACTCTTGATAATTCTAAGGTATGTGACTCTAAAGTTTCTCATGCTATGCTAGGATTGTGAAAAATGTATTTTAATTATGAAAGGTGTAATTATGGATCCATAGTAGGAATTATTTTAATCAATCCCATAGGGAAGGAATTTAATGCTTCTTACAAACTTCAATTTTCATGCACTAATAATTTGGTAGATTATAAAGCTCTAATTATAAGTCTATAATTTGCTATCAAATACAAGGTGAAAGAGTTGTTAGTGTATGATGACTCAGATCTAGTAGTTAACCAACTGAAAAGTAAGCACCAATGAAAAATATCTTAATTTAAGAAGTAAAAATTTAGAGTTTGGGACTTGATGGAGTCTTTGATGCTGTTAAAATTATTTTAATTCTTAGGGAAGAAAACAAGTCTATTGATGAGCTAGCCTCAGTTACAACCAAGCTTATACCATGTCAAGATTCAAAACTAGGAATCCTTAGTATTTAATTAATCCCATGTCCCTTAATCCCTGATAATGTTAACCATTCATAGGTATTTAATGATGATCAATAGATTTTTTATTTCCTGAGCAACTCTGGAGTATTTGAGTCTCATATCATAGATGAGGTCAATGAAAATACTCTTGATGAAGGTAAGTTGGATAAAAAAATTATTCAATTGAATGACAATAAAATTCCTAAAGGCTTGATTTCTTTGGAAAGATTATTCAATCAAGACAAACTAGCTAAATCTATTAAGATTCCAAAAGTAAATGGGAAATATTACAATGTTGTTGACATTGGTCCCCAAAGTCAACCATAGCTAGCAAACATTTTTACATCATGTACAAACATAGAGTCTAAAAAATATAAATATTTGTGAACCAAGTATAAGTACATTATAACATGGTCTTATAAAGACTTAAGGGTCTTTTATCTTAAATTCATAACCCATACCATTCTCTTAAAGCAAGCCTCTAAACATTTTAGTCAGAAACAAAGACCAGTCAACCCTATCTTAGAACTATTGATATACAAAGAGATAAATAAGTTATTGGATGCCAAGATTTTTTTTCCTATTAGACACACTACCTGGGTGGCCAATTCGGTGCCAATTACGAATAATAATGAAGAGATTAGATTATTCATTGACTTTCAAAATCTAAACAAATCACTAAAAAAAGATAATTATCCTTTACCTTCCTTTGACTAGGTCAATTAGATTGTTAGTGGTTCTACCATGATGTATTTCTAGATGGTGTTTTAGGTTATAGTCAAGTGCTTGTGAATGAGGAAGATAGGATGAAAAATTCATTCACAACTAAGTGGGGCACCTTTTATTATAAGAGGGTGCCTTTTGGGCTTATCAATGTAGGAGCCACCTTCCAAAGTGTTATATACCATGCCTTCCAAGGTCTAATAGGTAAAAAATGATTATATATATATGGATGATTTGACTGTGTTTTCTAAAAATAGGGAAGATCATGGTATGCATTTATAACAAGTGTTTGAATGTTGTATAAGGTATGGAATTCCTGTAGACACCAAAATAGTGTCAACCCCCCTTGGTCCCTTCCTAACTTCAACATGCCTAACCTATACTTTATTAATTTAAAATACTTATTTTAAATTAATAATCCCCCTAGACATCTCACCTTGGATTCCTAGCTCTTAGGCCATTTATCACCCTATGACTAATCATAATTACGTAACACCTAATTTTAACTCTCCCACTAATTCTCGTGCCTATTAAACCTGCCTTTGGACTGTTTAACAATGATAACTGAATTTGGTAGATGGAAGAATGGGAAAAAGGCTACAAATAGCCTATTTTCCCATTCTCTATCCACCAACGTCAGTTACCAGTCGATGAACACTGGCAGTATCACCGATGTTGGTTGCTTAAAACTAAATTCCAACCTCAACTGCAGGCCCCCGAATGCAAATTCTCTTGCTCCCAAGATTCAAATTCTCTTGCTCCTCGACTCTTTGCAGGTATCAACATTATATCATCACTCTCTAGGCTAAGAAACTCTATATAATTCACTCCACACTAGATTAAAATGTTGCATGAGGCCTTTGGCATCAGTCACAACAAAAACAAGTCTTCTACACTTCTGGTTCTCCACCAAGAGCTAAGTATTCTTCTGCCTTTCATTTCAATATCTTTACAATGGATTGGTAATGAGTCAATTATCTATTTATGAGTACTATTGATAAACAACTTGACTTTCTTCCTGGGGCCTTCCTCTCATTCTTATTCTCCTTCCACCCTTGTCCTCTACCTTAGCCCTTTCCCAGACCAGATTCATTGTCCTATAATCCTCCACAAACAGACCCAGACTCCTTATAGACCCCTCTATCAACCATAAACCCATCTAAAACCCATCCAAGGCCATTGCCCTGACTGACATCGACCATTGCCCCTACCGACGTCGATAGAATAATCGACGTCGGCAACCTTGACCAACCGATGCTGGCAGAACTACCGATGTCAGTGACTGTGATAAACCGACAGTAGAATATAGGTATGCATTATCTCTATTTCTTTTATTTTGTCTTTCACCATTTCTCTTTCTAGCAACACTCTTTTATCAACTATTGGACTATCATCCCTCAAAGAAGTCTTTGCACTTCTGGGACTGAGCTTTGCTTGGCAGTCCACCATATATCTATCTAACATTTTTCTATTTAAGTCTTATTCTCTCTATAGGTGTCATCCTCCATAGCCAAAGAGGAGCTCCTACAACATCTGGATACAGTGCATAGCTTCATCCGAGTACGTACAAATCCCTGACCATTATCTTTAGTTTCTTTCTATCTTCTGAATGTAAAAAGTGAAAATGAGTAGAAACATTTTAGCATGCCCGGTGGGACCCTAGAGTTTTCCTTGGGTTCATTTCTTCTAAAAAGCCAAAATTCATATAGGTGCATTAGATCTCTCCTTGCATCCTTTTCTTCTATCTTTTTATTTTGAAACGAAACCATAAGCACAAGTTAAAAATAATATCTTTCTTTTTCTTCTTGTCACTTCTTTCTTGCATTTTAAAATAGTGACATTCAAGCTCTTAACCTTTTCTCACTTGTTTGCATCTGAACAAAAACATTTCAATTTGGGTTAAAAATATATTGCATCTCATTCCTGCTTGAATGCATTTTTAGCTCATCTAGTAATTAAAGCCACATTATGAATAAAGCGTAGTACACATATGTTACACTACCAGACCACAAGCACATCAAACTAAACATCTAAACATACTTGAGACAAGGCCCGACTAGGATTTCATCACCTAGCAGATACCTTACCCTTCCTGGCAATCCCACTTGGACTTCACTACCAAGGGGAGAACCCACTCTATTCTCTGGTAGAGTATAAACTCTAGGGGAAGTATATACTGGCTAAGTGACCCAGCTTGTCTCTAGGCTCGTGAAGTGAGGGGAGCAAGCTCCTAGCACCAGGCCATGTACGAAACCTAATACAGATTTTGAGCACCAAAACATAACCCAAAACCAACCTTAGACTGCCTCTTTTAGTACCCATTCTAAAATCCCAACTTCCCAAACATATTCTTCTAAGGCATAAGCCAACACGATTCTAAAATTCTATTCTTAAGAATTAATGTTTAGTGGTTCCTTACCATCATCTATTTTTTTGTCTGTATCTAATTTTTTGAGCCAGTGAGGTCACATTCTAAGCTCCTAAAACAACTCAAAACTTTCTTCTTCCTTCCAAAAACTTTTAGTTTTCTGAGTTTCTAGAAATACACAGATACTGACATTGGTTTTTTCACCGATGTCAGCAACTATATTCACCGACATCGATTATCTGACCGACATCAGCAGCTTACTTCACCGACATCAATTTTTCTACCGATGTCAGTCACTGTCAAAAATCTTTCTTCTCAAATAATAAGCTAAAAACCTAACCTTTTTGCTATTAAAAACACATTTTGGTTTTCTGAGGTTGAAACATATAGTTTTTAGAACTTGAATCTATTTTGCCTTGGATGGTTTTGACACGTAGTCAAACCAAAACTCTTGTTTACCATGCAAGGCAACAACCACTCCTACCTTTGCCTTCTATATCAAGTCCCCAAATGAAGTATAATTCAGAAACTGAACATACTTCTATCCAACCAACCGTAACTCAACCCCCTATTGTTCCTGAAGGGGACCAAGAATTTGAAAGGTTCCTTAACCTCAATGTCAAGGCTCTTCAGCACTATCTCGTGAGAAGTTAAATGTGAGACTCTTCAGGCAACTCAATTTATGGGATGCCAACTTCCTCAGTTGAAACGGCAATCATATCAATAGCCTCCATAACCCAACCCATGGTCACCCAAGCCATTGCCTCAACTAACAACCCAACCATGACCAATATTCAAAGTGTGGCCTCTCCTTCTATTTTTGGACCCACCTCCATTGGGGTTTCCATACCCCCTCAACCACAAACCATTTAACAAAGTCCTACACCATTCCAAAACTTAATTGTCTCCATCCCACCTACTCTTGCACCTATAAATAAAAGAGTGACTACTTATCCTTCGGCTAGTGTTGCCACCATCCAACCACATTTGACGACATCAAGCCAAGTTGTGCCTTCTAGCTCTATGACACAACCACCCTTAACTTCAACATCAGTCCCTATGAATAGTTACCAATATGTTGTGCCTATACAAGTGCAACCAACTATGTCATACACTCCACCTGACACCTTCCAAATGCCTTACAACCTAGGGGGTGCCCCACCTGGAAATCCATCAACTGATCTAATCAAGATGTTGATGGATAAGGTGTCTAATCTTGAGACATCTATTTTGGGTTCAAGAAATGTTCTCTCATATGAACAAATCTGTAATGAACCTATTCATCCTTCAGTCTCAATCTGACCATATCCTAGTCAGTGGGAACTTCCCAAGTTTACTCACTTTTAGAGTAAGGAAGACCCACAGCAACATCTACAAGCATTCAGACATGCTTGTTACCTTATAGCACATGATGATGCATTATTACTACGCACATTTCCCTTGTCACTTTCTAGAGATGCCCTTGATTGGTATATTTATATTACTAGTCACTCTCTATTTACCTTTACTCAACTAGCTCAACTATTTCTTGACCACTTCTCAATCAGCATAACTAAAAAGGTCTCCATCATGGACCTATATTCTATTAGACAATTTGATGATGAATCAATATTAGATTTCATTGCCCATTGGAGAGGCTTAATCAACCAACTCTCCTTTTCTTTACCTCAACTTGAGCTCATTGAGTTCTTTTCACAAGTGTGTGCCAAATACATCTCATCTACTTTACGGGTCCAAACATTCTGCACATTTGAGGAAGATTTCACCATGGCTAGGAAGCTTAAACTCTGTGTTTTCAAAGAAAATAAAGTCAAATTACGTATTAAAAACCCCAACACAAAATCAAATGACCCTTCATCCAAATCTTCTTCTTCCAATCCCAAGTCCAAGGGATCAACAAATGCTGTGGTACTTAGATCATCATCATCAACCATAACTAACCAATCCAAACCTTCCACATCTTAAAGCATTACATGACAATTCCAAAAATGATACGTACAACATCAATATACTCTAATAGGAGAATCATACACATCTGTGTTGGATAAACTAGTCAAATAGGGAGTCCTCAATCTCCCCCAAATTTGACCACCACCTGAATTTGATCCCTTGCATGCCATCCATGCATGGTATAGGGAGAATGACTTCTATAATTATCACCGTGTCAAAGGCCATGACATAGATAATTGTAACACCCTCAAGAACATTATCCAAGATATGCTAGACAAAGGTGATCTTGTCTTGGATAACCCAAACGTGCCACCTAACTAAAACATAGACATCTTTAAACAACCTTTTCCTAACCATCTCCCTAGCTAAAACAATGTACAGACCATGACTGATGACTCCCAAGAGTGTAATATATGCACGGTCAACACGGTCCCTCCTTCTATGCCTAACCAACCTCTCCCACAGTCTAAAGAGGTTAGTCAACCTATTTATCCACCACAGGTAGAAGAGACTTCTTCTCCTATTTTTTCACCACAGGTGGAAGAACCTTCTTCTCCTATTAGTTCTCCATTGACCTCTCTTATATTGGAGGATGTTTTGACCATACCAATGCCACTAGCCCCACCTTCATCCTTCCTACTACCAATGGAGGACCATACCTTTCCTACTCTTCAACCACAAGTAGAAGGCACGATCATCCCTATGCTCTTTCCTCTCAAAGAACCCCATTCTCCAATTCCTTCTCCATCGAGAGAAGAACTTGTTTCTTCACCTACTTCAACTGAATATGATCTAGTAATGGCTCTCTCTCACCTTTAGCTTGATATTGTCACATCTAATACATTCCCACTCTCACAACCACCCAAATCTTCTAAAAAACCAATTATAAAGCCTAGCACAACTTCTAAACCATTCTCTCGACTGGCTAAAAACTTAAAATTTCTCCATTCAAGGAACTTAGAGCATGAGGCATTGTGGAAGCAACTCAAAGCTCCTTATCTTACACATCCCACCTCATCTCATGCTAACGACCCTCCTTTGACAAAATCTCCCAAAGTCTCCAACAAGGACTAGGCTTCTACTTCTAAATCTTTAGAAGCTCAACCATCCACATCTGAACCTAAACCCTCACAAACATCCACCATACCAAATCCGGTTAAATCCCTCGGTGTTCACCCCATATCTAACCTCACTCACCCACAAGTGAAGGTAGACTTGAACCTTGCCTCACACAATAGTGGTCCTCAAACCAAACTATAGAAGGCCACTAAAACACGTTGGAGAACTCCTCCCCCACCATCATCATTACCCTCCATTTTGGGCCCACATCCTTCTACCTTAATATGAGTGCTCCCTACTCCAACACCTAACAAAAACAAGTTGCCTCCATTACTCCCTTTACCCACCAAAAACATACCTCTTTTGAAAAATTTGGCACCCCTCACAAAGAAAGTGTCGTCTACGCGAGTGGCCACACCATCAACCCAAAAGGTGGAACAAAAACCTCCCTCAACAACTCCCAAACAAAAGTCATCAACACCTAGTGCATCAATAAGCATGGACCCATTAGCGGGTTCATGTGCTTTGATGCTACATCGACTTTTGCAAACTTCTAACATCACTCTTCCACCTATTAAACCATTTCAACCTCTCAAACCAAAACCGTCCTAGTTCGATGACACTAAAATTTGTCTATATCATTGCACATCTAGATATGGCACTGAAAATTATTGTGCCCTTAAGGTTATCATTTGCCAATACTTGGAGAAAGACACCCTTCTTATTGAGAATACTGTCAATGAATCTCCAACACCATCTCATGTCTCTCAAACCTCTTCACCTTCATCAGGATCCCATCATCAGACTATGGTCCCTTTACCTCCTTCGCCCCCTTTATTCGAGATTAACACCATCAATGTAGCCATGAGATCACAAACTTTAAAGGATAAAGCAAATAGAGAAAGTGGCTATTCCTTGTACCTACCCATTTTTCAAACCTGCTCAACCACTAAAACCCAAGATTTCTATCTTGGGTACATCCCAACCCACTTCTTCGAAGGCAATTCGTGATGCTATGGTGAAATAGCTTCACCAAACTCCCATGAAGATGACTTTATATGACCTCATTCAAAGCTCTCCACAACATCGTCAGGCTTTAATCAAAGCTTTATAGGTAGTGGAGGTCCAACTTGAAGACCCTCAACCATTGGCTGCCTTAGTTCAATCATTACCCACCGTCACTTCTATTACCTTTAGTCATTTTGAAATTCCTACCTCCAACTTGGAAGATCAGGATGCTACCCTTTTCATCATAGCCTACATTGATCAAACTCACATTAAGTGAGTTATGATTGATGGGGGTGCCAGCATCAATATCATTTTCACCCATGCCTATGACCAATTAGCCCTCCCAAAGAATTGCGTGTCAAAAACTAATGCAATTATTTGATCTTTTAATGACACCACCACCACTACCATTGGCACCGTCATCTTACATATTCGTGTTGGCCCACGAACAATCCTAGAGCTCTTCTACATCATCGAGAGATATTTCCAATAAAACATGTTATTAGGACGACCTTGGATCCATGCCATGGCCTGTGTCCCTTCTACATTACACCATTGTGTCAAATTTGAACATGACGGTCAAGTCCATGTCATTCCCACAGACCCCTCCCCTTTCAAGACATGCAACACAACTAATCGACCCAACGATGTTCTCATTCCTTTCAAGACATCAACCCAAACACCACCTCCACCTATGGAAGCTTCAACAAGTACACAAATGGCAGTTACACCTACACCACCTCCTCAAGTGACAATAAGAGACCCTATGGAAGATACCTTCCAATGTCTTTCACTTGGGGAGTATTGTTTACTCACCTTGGACATGTTCCAAACTCCTCAAGAGTATGGACAACTTCATCACAATCCTAGCTATGACCATCATATTGGAATGGTCATCCCTTATGGTCCTCCCAATCTTCAAACAAATCTCATCTATGGAGGGCTAGATTGAGCTCCCACTGATGGGAACCCTCTTTCATCACCCCAACTATTTACATCTGACTTCTCTTTTCTTGGCAACCTAAACTTTGCTCATACCTATCTTTATAGGTGTGCATGGAAGGGCTTTGGCTTTGGGTGCTATGAACAAGGCTCCCACCAGCCCATCGAACCACCAAATGATGAGGCCATAAAGAATGCCAAGAAGCGACATGGCTTGGGTTTTGAAGAACCTACTGAAACTTCTAAAAACCCTCACCCCAAACCTATCATAGAAAAATCACCTCTAAACTTGCCTATTCCCCCATTTTCACCTATGGAGTTGGTGGTTTCCATCCCTCCTAGTTTTTTTTTGCATAAATGCCATTCACTTGGAACCCCTAACCTATCAACTAGGTGGAGTATCTAGGTCTCTCCCTCTCGTTTATCCAAACATGATAGATGATGAATCTACTACCATCAACATTGTCCAATGCATAGACGATGATGCCATTCTCACCTACATGGGTGCAAATGACTCTTTCATCCAATGATCACTTCCTTTAGAAATGCAAGTTATGCTATATGAATCAACCATTGACATTAAACTTCCATCTTCTGATGTTCCTCATATCTTAAATATTGGTCAATCATTGGATACCCAAGAATAAATTGACTATACCAAATTCCTTTTAGACCATAGCAAAGCCTTTGCTTGGACCTATAGCGATATGCTTGGCATTGACCCTAACATCATCATCCATAACATCATCACAAACTTAGAGGCTAAAACTGTCAGGCAAAAGATTTGCAAGATGCATCCTCGCGTTGCACTCCTTGTCAAAGAGGAGCTTCAATGTCTTCTCTCCGTCTCCTTTATCTGACCCATTGATTATCTGTAATGGGTGTCAAATATCATCCCTGTCACCAAAGCAACTAGGGGAATTTGAATTTGTACTGACTATCGTGACCTTAACCTGGCTTTCCCAAAGGATGATTTTCCTCTACCCAACATCGACCAACTTGTTGATCTTACGGCCGGTCATGAGATGCTATCACTCATGGATGGGTTTTCAGGATATAACCAAATCTTGATTACGCTAATAGATCAGCACAAAACTACCTTCATCACCCCATGGGGGACTTTTTTCTATAAGGTCATGCCTTTTGCCCTAAAAAATGTAGGCACCACATATCAACACACCATGACCTACATATTTCATGATCTCCTCCACAAATTCATGGAGGACTATGTGGATGACCTACTAGGCAAATCTAAACTCCGTCGTGACCATTTGACTATTCTCAAAATCATCTTCACTCACCTCCTCCAATACAAAATTTGAATAAACCCCAAGAAATGTGTCTTTGGGGTTCTCTCAAGGAAGCTTTTAGGCTTCATCATTTCTCTTTGTGGCATTGAGATTGATCCCGCTAAGATTTGAGCTATACTTGAGATGCTGCCACTTACCAATCTAAAGCAACTTCACAGCCTATAAGGGAAGCTTTAATCTATTCATCGCTTCATCTCATAGTTTTCCAACTAATGTCAACCCTTTCATCACCTCCTCAAGAAGGATGTCTCCTTTAATTGGGATAAGGATTGCTAAGAGGCTTTTGAGGCTCTTAAACATTATCTTGTCTCTCCACTAGTCCTTATTCCACCTAAAGAAGACCAATCCTTCTATCTTTACATCTCAGCAACAAATCATTCTTTAGGTGCCATGATTGTGCACTGAGACAAACAACATCATGAGAAAGTGGTTTATTACATAAGCAAAATGCTCATTGATTATGAAACTCAATATACTCATACTAAAAAACTCTTTTTGGCATTAGTCTTTGCCGCTACCAAACTCCGTCATTATCTTCTCAATCATAAAACTTAAGTCATCACCCACATTGACCCTCTTAAATACATGCATTCCAAGCCATACCAAAACCAATGTATGGCTCATTGGCTCATGCTTCTTGTTGAGTTTGATTTGGAATTCATCCAACAAAAATCTATAAAGGGGCAAACAATCAATGACTAACTAGCGGATGCCCCTCTACCTGACAACCAACCTTCTCACTGTGAATTCCCTGATGAATCCATTGCCACGTTATCCATCGATGATATTTTCTATCAAATGACAATGTTCTTTGATGGGTCTAAATTTCAACACGGTGGGGGTGCAGGGATCATTCTCATCCCTCATGAGGGTGAGCCCATGCCCCTCTCTTTCAAACTTGACTTCGAATATACCAACAACATCCACCCTTTTGGGACTTCAAACTACCCTTTTCCTAGGCATCAAGACCATCAACATCTTTGGCAACTCGCAACTAGTCATCAATCAAATCAACGGTTCATATCTTTGTAAAAATGAAGTTTTACAAAGGTACAAACACCGTGTTGACACCTTGCTAGAATATTTTGACCATTACCTCTTGCAAACTATTCCTCGATCTACAAATAAGTTTGTCGATACTATGGCATCTCTCACCTCATGCATTCCATCCTCATCATCTTCCTCGAGAATTTATGTTATGGTACACCATTTGGTGTTACCTTCATATATCTCCACTAACATCAACTTTGTCATCACCATCGAAACTAGCCCATAGGATGTTTGGTATAAACAACTTATAGACTACTTAAATTATTATATTGTCCCCCCTAATCTCTCTAGCAATGTGTAATGGGCTTTTATCAAAAGCACAGCTTGATATACTATGCTAGGGGGTCTTCTCTATAAACAAGGTTTTGATGGCCTCCTTCTTCGATGTCTAACCTCCACTGAAACATCTCACGCTATCAAACAAGTCCATGATAGGATTTGTGGAGGGCATTTCAGTGGTAACGTGATTGCAAAGCACATCCTTCACCTGGGCTATTATTGGCCCACTCTTCACCAAGACTGCAGTGACTATGTTCGGTGTTGTATCAAATGCCAACAATATGCTAAATTACTTCACATCCCTAGCCATGCTCTACAAGTCGCTAAGGATTTCTAGCCTTTTTCATAATGGGCCTTAGATCTAATTAGTGAGATTAACCCTCATTCATCTCTCTAACATCAGTCCATTATAATTACAACTGAATACTTCACTAAATGGGTGGAAGCAATTTCCCTCATCTCCACTAAAGTTGACAAAATTATTGACTTCATCAATACCCACATCATCTATTGTTTTGGTGTACCCCACAAGATCATCACTAGTAACAACAAATCATTCAAAAACAAAACTGTCTAGAAACTTTATGATTCATTTGGCATCAAGCTCATCTTCTCCTCACCTTACTACCCACAAGAAAATGGGTAGGCCGAGGCTTCCAACAAAATCTTAACCAAAATTCTAATGAAGGTGGTCAACGACACTGAAAGGGATTGGCACATTCACATTCCCTTCACTTTGTGGGCCTACCATACTAGCATTCGAACCCCTACGGGTGCTACACTTTTCTCTCTAGTGTATAGAACTGAGGCTGTCTTACCTCTTGAAGTACAGATACCTTCTCTATGCATCTCTTTGCATGACATACTTTCTAATGATGAATTTCATCAAGATCAATTGGCTCAACTTGAGTTGCTTGACGAACGTCGCCTTACTACCCTCAACCATTTCCATATCTACCAAAATCGCCTCCAACGTGCCTATAACAAAAGTTTGAGAGAAGGAGATTTTAAAATCGGAGATGTTGTCATCAAAGAAAACCAACACGTGACCAATATGGAAAGAAGTAAACGAGGCAAGTTTGCTCCTAATTGGGTCGAGCTTTATATCATAACACACAAGTATGGATCAAGGACTTATCGTCTATCTTCTCTTGAAGGCCGACTATAACCTAAGCCCCTTAATGCCTTGCATCTACGACCATTCTGCTGTTAATCAAGTAATCATTCACTTGATGTTTAACTTGAGCTCATCCCTTGAGGAACCCCCATCATTGTCATTCCTATTCCTTTCAACCCTTTTTCCCTACAAACATTAGTCAACCCTTTGGTAAAGTATGAATGATTTGTCCTTATAAAAGGGAAACCCCCAAACCTCTATAGTCAAGTCCATGACCAACAGTTCAGTCTAAAAAAAAAACATAAAATTGGGATGCCTATACAAAGGTCATAAACTATAAATGTAGACTGCTCCCTCGAAGGATAGCTACATCATTGCTGTAATTAATAGACTGCTCCCTTGAAGGATAGCTATTTATAGACATCAACATACAAAGCAAAATATAGACCACTCCCTTGAAGGATGGCTATACACAAATTTTGCTCAAATAACACACTCTTAGAAGCTTCTCACATTGATCAGCTTCACATATGACCACAAAACAAAACAACATCCCCACGTAGACCTCCCGCATCGATCAGTCTACCTGAAAAAAAAAACAATTAAGTCATGGACTTGCCTATAGTCATTATCAGGGTCACCTATAAAAAGGGGTAAAGTTATTCTTGCTAAAAAGGGTTACACTATCCTCATACCTCACATAATCAAACCTATTACACCAACATACCCAAGGGATTTTGAGCTCACTTAACATCGAGTGATTTGAATACTTCTCTAACACAAACAATGGTCAATGATGTAATGCATGGACGGGGTTTTTGTTTGCAATAACCCTATCTATGCTATCATTATGGTCCTTGTCAATGAAAGAGCAATGCGCCTTTCACTTCTTATGCTCTTTGGTCACATACAACCAATTCAAATCCAACCAAATCATTTTCTAAACAAAACAAAACCAAACCAACCAAACCTTTTTCAGACCACTAACATTATCATAGCCTATTCACACTAGTTTCTATGGAAACCAATACACATGGAAACTATCGACCACACAATTTATGCCAAGCATAAACCATTACTTGCTGAAGCATAAATACATTCATTTCATTTCTAGCATACACCATCACCAATATAGAAAATTGCTAGGGATGAAAAATCATATAACCTATGTTACAGCATACACCATCACACAATATGGAAAAGGGTGTAACATCGTCATACACTCATCATTTCAAGCATGTCCCATCAAACATATGGAACATGCTAAACCATTCACATGACCAAAACAATCATCAACCACTTTGACACTTCTTCTGAACTACATTAGCTTGAGGCCCTTTCAATTATGGCTATGTAGGCATCACTCAGTTGACATGGAGTCTTCTGGGGTTAGCTCGGCCATTTTCCCATTCATCTCCATATGAAGTTAGCCATTCATTTTTTTGTCTACCGGATGGACAAACCATTTCACCTTTAGCCATGACTTAACCTCATCCAACCCACATCCATAATCGACCCTCTTCCTCCCTTTTAGGGAGAACTACATTGGCCTGAGGCCCTTCAAATAGGGGCTATGTAGGTAGCACTCAGTTGACATGGGGTCCCCTAAGGTTAGCTTGGTCATTCCTTCGTCCATCCATCTAATGGACCAACTATCTATACCAACCCAAACTCATGACCAAACAACCAGCCCTGACACTGAATGAGGTACCTAAAATTCTTATGGGGCACATTAGAGATCACATACATCTCCCTGACCAAAACACACGCCTCTTGAGATCACTCATATCTCAAATTGACTTGACCAATGACCTTGGAGATCATTAATATCTCCTCTGACTACAACCACTTTCAAGACAACTTTGCCTTGGTTATTTTGATTGCATATATGCTACCTCATGAATATTTAGAAAATTGTACGCAACCCATATTACAACCCTCACACCTATTGACGAACCACGCTCCAGTTGATCCTCAATATTTGTGACATTTTTGTGTTTTCCAAGAGCACATCCTGAGCCCGAGATACTTGAAACATGACGACCATTGGAGCTACAACTTGGATCATTTAACCTAATCAGCTATGACTAAATATTGGGGCCTAGTTATTTTGATTTTATCACTCCTCGACCTTTGCCTGTGACAATTTGACCTACCTATCATGTGAAGTGGTATATGTGCAATCACAACTATTGTAGCATTCACACTCCAACTTCACCATATCCATCCACTATCTATCAAATCGGCACCCGATATCAAGTTACCTTCCCTTGACTCCCACTTTGAGGGGTAATACCTCATCCCACATTTGGGGCAACTTACTCCTATTTTTGTCTTGCAATTCATCAGAACAACCAATAGGACAAAAATGACCTTATCCCATACCTGGGGCAACCTACTCTTATTTTTGTCTTGCAGTTCATCAAGAACAACCAACAAGACAAAAAGGGGCAAATGTAGACACCAAAATAGTGTCAACCCCCCCTCGGTCCCTTTCTAACTTCAACATGCCTAACCTATACTTTATTAATTTAAAATACATATTTAAAATTAATAATCCCCCTAGACATCTCACCTTGGATTCTTATCTCTTAGGCCGTTTATCACCCTATGACTAATCATAATTACCTAAGACCTAATTTTAACTCTCCCACTAATTCTCATGCCTATTAAACCCACCTTTAGACTGTTTAACAATGACAACTAAATTTTGTAGATGGAAGAATAGGCAAAAGGCTAAAAATAGCCTTTTTTCCCATTCTCTATCCATCAACGTCGATTAATAGTCGACTGACGCCGGTGGTATCACCGACATCAGTTGCTTAAAACTAAATTCTGACCTTGACTGTAGGCCCTTGAATGTGAATTCTCTTGCTCCCAAGATCTGAATTCTCTTGCTCCTCGACTCTTTGCAAGTATCAGCATTCTATCATCATTCTCTAGGCTAAGAAACTTTGTAGAATTCACTCCACACCAGATTGAAACGTTGCATGAGGCCTTCAGCATTAGCCACAATAGAAACAACTCTTCTACACTTTTGGTTCTCCACTAAGAGCTAAGTATTCTATTGCCTTTCATTTTAGTATCTTTAGAATGGATTGGTAATGAGTCAATTTTCTATTTTTGAGTACTATTGATAGACAACCTGACATTCTTCCCAGGGCCTTCCTCTCATTCTTATTCTCCTTCCACCCCTATCCTGTACCTTAGCCCTTTCCCAAACCATATTCACTATCCTAAAATCCTCCACAAACCATTAAATAGACCCAGACTCCTTCTAGACCCCTTTGTTGACCATAAACCCATCTAAAACTTGTCCAAGGCCATTGCCCTGACCGACATCAACCATTGCCCCTATCGACATCAACAGAATAACTAACGTCAGCAACCTTGACCAACTGATGCCAGTAGAACTACCGATGTCGGCGACTGTGATAGACTGAGAGCAGAATACAGGTACGCATTATCTCTATTTTTTTTGTTTAGTCTTTCACCATTTCTCTTTCTAGCAACACTCTTTTATCAACTAGTGGACTGTCATCCCTCAAAGAAGTCTTTGCACTTCTAGGACCGAGCTTTGCTTGGCAGTCGACCATATATCTATCTAAATTTTTTATATTTAAGTCTTATTCTCTCTACAGGTGTCATCCTCCATAGCCAAAGAGGAGCTCCTACAATGTCTAGATATGGTGCGCAGCTTCATCTGGGTACGTACAAACCCCTGACCATTATCTTTAGTTTCTTTCTATCTTCTAAATGTAAAAAGTGAAAATGAGTAGAAACAATTCCCTCAATCCAAAAAAATCATTTTTTGTGTAATAGAAGGGAAGTTATTAAGACATGTGATAACCAATTATGGGATTTCTATAGACCTTGATATATTTGATTCTATATCTAAGATATAAAATACTAATAGTATAAAATAAAGAAAATCTTTCTTTTAGATGATCAACTTTATGAGAAAGTTTATTTCTAGTTTTGTAGAGATTGTAAAGCCACTTAATGACATGTTAAAGGACTCCAAGATCGTATGGAATGATTAAACCAAGAAGGCCTTCAAATACATCAAAGTGGAAATTGCATGAGCATCGGTGTTGATAAGTCCTAATTTTCTCAAAGATTTCTCTCTATTCTTTTACATTTGATTATATAATAACTATTATTTTAACTCAAAAAATAGATAAATTTGATCACCCAATTGCATTTATGAGCACTAATTTTAAAAATGTTGAGTTAAACTACTCTATCATTGAGAAACAAGAATTTTATTTAGTTAAGGTAGTAAATAAGTTTAGATTCTATATTCTTAGGAATAAAGTGCATACCATATTGCCAGATCTTGCTACTAAGCTTATGCTAAGCCAATGTGCAATATAAAAGAGAAAAGGTAAGTGGATGTCTGTACTTCAAGAGTATGATCTTGAAATAAAAACTACAAAATTAGTAAGGTGTCATTCATTTATCCAATTAATTTCTAACAACAATCAAAAATTGAATGTCATGCAAGTGGATCAACAATAATTTCACACCAGTGATTAGTATGATGTAATTATTCATCTTATAATCAATGGTTCTTATCCTACAAGTCTAAATAGAGATCAAAAAAGAGATTTGAGGCTCAATGCAACATATTTCCTGATCAAATATGGAGTGATCTATAGATATAACTATGAAGATATACACTTAAGATGTGTCTCAAAGGATGAGGTAACTGAGATCTTGAGCACCTTTCATGAAAATCTTGAAAGTGGACATCCTTTTGGAAAGACAACTCATAAAATCCTAAGGGTAGGCTACTATTGGACTACAATCTTCAAATATTCTCATAAACATGTTAGGGACTATCATTCATGTCATATTTTCAATACCAAGGAGCCGAAAGAAGCCATACCATTGAAGCCATGCCATTGAATCTAATTATGATTGATAAACCTTTTGCTCAATGGGGAATAGAATTTATGGGGATTACCAACCCCAATTCTTTAGAGGGTAAAAAATATGTATTGACTACTATTGACTACTACACAAGGTGAATGTAAGTAGTGGTAACCAAGCAATGTATGACTAAAGAAGTGATTAAGTTCTTGGAAGAGAACATATGCACTAGATTTGACACACCAGTATCTCTAGTATATGATAATGGATCTAATTTTGTATCCATCAAGATGACTGAGTGGGCATATGATTAAAACATTATTCTCAAGCTTTCAACAAACCATTATCCTCAAGGTAATGGAGTTTCATAATGAATAAATAAAAACATGATGAAAGTAATCAAAAATTCTATTCTGATAAACCAAGAACATGGAATAAATTTCTTATGTATTTCCTTTGGACATATAGAACCAAAGTCAAGAAAGCTCTTAAGGCATTATTATTTATGATTTTATATGGTTGAGAACCTATATTTCCCATCACTCTCAAGCTACCAACCTGCAAGTTCAAGGAAGAGTACAAGGAGGAACACCAAGAATTTGTAATTCTAGGTTCCTTAACATTATTCAAATGGAAGATGTAAGGGAAGAAGCTTTTGACAACTTTAGCAGACATCAAACCATAGTCAAGAGATGGTTTGACAAGAATTCAAATATTAAGGTGTTCAAGTAGGGAGACTTAGTTCTCCTCTAGGATAAAACATCTGAACCTAAAGGCAAACATGGGAAGTTAACACTTTTATGGATTGGTCCATATTATATAGTTGAGATGTTGAGATATAACACCTTCCAACTCAAGGACTTGTAAGGAGAAGAGCTTACTTTTCTAATAAATTGGCAATATCTCAAGCATTACTTCTTTGATGTCCCACCTCAAGTATACTTGGAGTAATTTGTAATAATAGTTAGAGTTAGTGTGGGTAGGCTTTAGATTAGTTTACTTTCTTGTCCCTTATTTTTACATAGTGCTTCTAAATATTTTTTTCATATTATTTATTTGCTTTGTGTGTTTCCTTTTCCCTACTTTGTTCCTTGCTTTTAATAAGTCTTTTCTAAGATAGTCCTCAACTTAAATTTTCATGTAGTTTCTCAAAATAACTCCAGAAATCAGAAATGTAGGTATGATTCTCAAACATTGGTTGATCATGGATCTTGAAATCTTGAGCTTCATGTTATGATTTAGAGAAATTAATACAACTGATTAATAAGTCAATAATCCCCTAAAATCTTAAACCTTGTTTTGATTTATTCTTGATTCTATTAAATATTATATAAGTTGAACGAAAGCTTGAAATATTAGGATAAAGTCATGTTTGCACTTAAAGAATATTAATTTCTTGGGATAAGGTCTATGACTAAGGATGATTGTCTAAAGATCAAATATTTGACCAAATCTTAAAACCTAGTAATTCTAGTCCCCAACCTTTGTTGGAAATCTAAAAAAACCTAAAAAATACAAAAAAAGATATTTATTGAAGACTCAAAAGCTATCTAAGCAAAAGAAATTATGGTAACCTATATCAGGGCTATAGATGCTTGGATGGTAGTGGAACAAGGCCTTGAGTGAGACCAAAGGCATCTCTATCAGGGCTATGGACACTTGGCTAGTACTAGAGAAATGCCCAAGCCTTCCATGAGAAAAATCATGATTCCTAATGGATATATAAAAATTATATAAGTCAATGTTAATGGTTAAAGTCATGAATCCATAAATTGTTCTCTAAATCCCATGGTAATCAGTAAGTGAATTTAAAGCACACACATATCATGACTAAGTTTTTATGTTTAATCCTAATTCTACATGTATAATATATTTTTTAGTTATAAATTGATCTTAATAATGGTACTTGATCAAGTAGAATGATTGACCTGATTATTAATCTAAACCAAGAGTATCTAAATTCTAACATATCAATATGTTTCCCCCAAAATTCTCCATTTGTTGAGGTCAATATACCCCCATTTCTAAATAATGTGGACCCTTGTTTCAAATTCTATAAATTTGTGATTCAAATTGAAAATTATACTTGATCATATTTTTTTATTTGAAGATAATCCACACCAGTGGTTTATTTGACATGTTTAAATATGAACCCTGTTCTATCCTAGCTAATCTTGTTAATGGTTGCCTCCTATGTTTCATGTTATAGGTTCAATGAAGTCCTAATTATGTAAACATTATTCAATATTTTGATGTTAACTTGGCCCCATTTATCAAACCTTGGTCTTTAAGTTGATTAATTGAATTCATATTTAAATATATAGAAAAACCTTAGTCTAATTATTTGGATTAAGCCCTTTTAAATTGAATTCAAATTTGCACGGGACGTAATTTTCATGGGAACATTTAATTTTATCATGGACATAGTCTAAAGTTTTTTCCTAAGGTTCTAATCATGTTTATTAACATGATAAAACCTAAAGCTAAAAACGTTATCCTAAGTCTTCTATATTTCCCAAAGTCCTTAGTCTATTTTATCATTCACCTAGACTAATTAAATGCAGGGAGCACTTTACTATGTTCTAAATTTAGACTAAAGCTTTATCATAAAGTTTTAATTGTATTTATTAATACAAAAAACCTTTAGGTTAAAATTTTATGCTAAGTCTTTTCATTTCTCGATCCCTAATTTAACTATTATTATTACCCACAAGATCAATACGAAGGTAACACATGGAAATATCTTAGATCTCAAGTAAAATACCAATGGTACAGGGTGCTCTCCCAGGTCAAATTGTCAAATCTCAAAGATGAAACGTGACAGTGAAAAGTGTCATAACCATAGTGGATGGAATATATTCAAGTGAATTAATATAGATGGATCACATTAAAGTGTACATTTGAAGATCTAATAATGTGAATAAATCAATTTTGACAACAAGAAGATCATAATCAATAGCACGTGTTGATCCAAGTAAAGAAGATCCAACAATATGAGATGAAGTTGAATTTTCAAAGAGCCTTAAATGAACATGGTAATGATGAATGTTGTCACCATGGTGAATCAAATAAAGACTGACCAATGGTGTTTAATACCTTGGATCACAATCGATGGTGAGCAATAGGTTAACCTTTAAAAGGGTTTAGAACCAATAGGAAGCTTCCACATGGTGTGATGGCACCCAAGTGATGTAAATAGCCTAGATTGCATGAGATGTTACCACATGGCACAATCTCGTAATATCAAAGAAAAATATAGATGGTCTATGATAAATTCAAAGATTGAAGACTTCTTAATTAATCAAGTGTATGTATTTGATCTAGTTTCAATACTAAATGAGGTAATGACACATATCTAGAAGTGGCAAATGAACATTTTTTTAATAAATGACTAGGATGATGTGGTAGTGCCACATAAGCAAGCCAAGTTAGATGAAATATTTTGTGGGCCTATGATACAAAAGATATAAATACAATAATCTGAGTAAAATCTAAGGCATGAATCTCTATGTTTGAACTTAATTATCACCATTGAAGGTCTATAGAAACCTTCAAGAAAATAATTTATGTATGAAAGCCCTAGTTTTTCCTTATTGTCATTGTAATCAAGCCAAGGAAAAATTAATTTATCATCTACACTAATATAATTAAATCAAGAGTTAAAATATAGTTTACTAGTGAACAAGTTGGTAAAATTTATAGAAAGAATGGCTAGGAAGTGTGTCTCAAAAAAACATGCCAAACTATACTTGAAAATAAATGTTGAGGGTTACATTTAGAAAGATATTGATTTTGATGCCTCTACCTTAAACACAAGAGACCTTAACTGGTTGAGATTATTATAGATGATAAAAAATCAACCATCAATCACCCATGAAGAGTTGAGTAACCTTACAGCCAAGAGATTATATGATGATATAGTTGTAATTTAAATGACCAACCTATATTATGTAGTACCAAAGCCTAAGGTACTCCACTATACTGAAATCCTTGTTCCTATTTTCAAATAAAAAATATAGATACAGGAATGATAGTTAATGAACATAATATAAGAAAAGTAGCCTATATCTCTTCTATTACCTTTGAATCATATTACAAACTACCCAGATCATAGATTACCCTAGCCTCCATCAATTCATCAGCTAACAAAAATAATTTGATGGTCACCCTTGCCATGTGGCTAGAATTTGGAGACCAAGTCTTCTCAGACATTAAAAAAAACATTCCTATTAGCCAATTCAGACCTAGGATCAAAATGACAATGACTATGTTGAATAGGCTATGTGGGGATACAACTACAACTTATGTAAATCCAATATGGGTACCCATAGTATATTTTATGGTTGAAAAGGAAATTAAGACCCCTTTGGGTGAGATAATTAATATCTCATTAAGTAAATAGATGTTTCAAATTAGGCAAAAAAATAAAACCCAATTTTTTTTATGTCTTATCTCATGGATGCTTTATGTGCAACTAAAAAAATACTAAACCAAATGGAATGATCACAAAATGGGACATAGACGATCTCCCAATGTTAATCCAATATTTACATCTATAAATATAGAGATCACATCCAATTCATATGTGATTGCATCTACCCTACCTTAAGTGAAGCCATAATCGGCATTTTAATGTTAAGAATTAGCCCACTAATCCTATAATCTATTGAAACCATGGATGATATATGGATATATCCATATTGAACTATTAAAGGGTTTAGGGAACATAAATTCCTCCTCTCAAGATACCTATTCATTTTTATAACAAGTTATCTAAGTAGGAAGTTTCTTATCGTCTATTATATGGCATTAATGGTCTATGCAAGACCAAAAGAAAAGGATTCCTTCATAACCTCCCAATAATAGTTGTAAATACCACATCTAAATAATAGAACAATATTAAAGATACATCTAAGCACATATCATCTTTTAACTTGAAAACTGATGAGATTAAAAAATGGGACCCCTATGGGAAAGTGAAGGAACATTTAAAAAATAAAAGAATGTTGAATGTAGCCTATGATCATATGCCTAGTGCTTATGACCCCATTTACACCAAATCATCCACTTAATTTGAGGTCATAAGGATATTGAAATAACATAGCATAAATACTAAGTCAAGGCTAGAAATAAATCGAAAGATGGATGATAGGTAGAAATTGGGCTTGAGACAATACCATCTGATTAGTTGTGAACCATCTAGACCACCACTAGTTAGTACATAGGTAGAATTATAGAAACCTAAAGAGGAGAGGCTAAAGTCAAGTGAGGTTGCTTAAACTTCATTAACTCTAGATCCTTCCAAAATAGTTGAACATGAAGTGTATATTATATCCATAGACCCTCAAAAATCTATGGAGGATGTATTGAAAATGTTATCTATCACATACACAAATTTAGATGAGGAAGAAAATATGAGTGTTGTGGAAACTAAGGATGAAAAAGGGAAATATTTGGATGAGGAAGGCAAAGAGTGAGATGGCTATTATCCCTATATAAAAAATATCCAAATTGACTTTCACCACTCCCCTATGTAAATTCAACTTCTTTAGTAAAGAAAACATATTATATGGCCCTCCAATCCCAAAATGGTTCTTATATGAACCTAAAATATATAAGGTGCCCAATATACATCACCCTTGGGCCATAATGAAATCCATTAATATTATTTTACATGAAGAAATGAAGCCATGAATATTACCATACAAGAAGAAGAGGAAATAATATTGGTTACCCTTTGGTAGTCAAGTGAAGCACATGTTGAGTTCCCAACCCCAAAGGTGACTCAATCCAAAGTTTGAGTCAAATTTGACCCAAAGAATATTTTCTTGCTAAGAGTAATTGATAAGAAGATTAGGGAAATTAGTGAGGAGATCACCCATTAAAGGGTAGATCCATTAACCAATTTAACACAAAAGGAATCATAAAATCTTGGGGAAGATCCAATCTTTGAAGAGGATACCTTATAATTATTCTAAGCCTAGATAGATTAGTTATAAAAATCTATCAAGGGCATGAAGTAAAAAAATAATAATTTGGAAGAGAAATCCATCTTGTTTGTTATAAAAGTCATGATCAATATGTTTGAAGATACTTTGTGTAATATGTTCAAATCCTTACAATCAATGAGGTCCAGATAGGATGTATTGAGCAACTAGAATAATATGGCCAATAACCAATTAGCTCAGTGGTAGGATTTATACAATAAGATGAAGGAATTGGTCACCATTTTGGTAGAGGACCAAATCCCTAATTTCAAGATAATTACCCTAGCCCACTTGAGCATGGCTATGATGGTATTGATAAATAAGATCAAGAGCTTGAGAAAATGGACCAAGAGCCTATAAGGAATCATTAAAGGTGGAAAATAATTAGAGACTAGAGTGAAATATATATTAAGGATCATGATCACATACCCCACTACACTCATCCTCCTTAGTCTAATTAATGGTGAAACATTCAAGCTTAAGGCAACTCAATTTCTGGAGGAAGTGAAGAACCAGAGCTGAGGTAGAATAGGGGAAGTGAAGAATAAGAGATTGATGTGTGAAGAATCAGACCCTAATGTGTGATAGTATTTGGGCTAAAGCTATTTATTTTCATACATTGGTTTTAAGTGTATGTTTAGATGAAATTTAAACTTTGTCATAACATCTATAATAAAGATCAACAACATATTTCTTCTCTACCTTACCCTTCCTTTGGTTCCTTTTTAATCAACTCACTTTAGTTTAAATATCATTGTGAAATCCATTATATCTTGGATTTTATACTTAGCTTCAATCATAATTCACTTCCCTTAATATAGACTACTTTCATTTTCACAAGCTAGCTTTTAGGCCAAGGTTGATCCCAACAACCAATAATATAAATTTTGTGAAATAATCATTTGTTTTTCCACTATTCCATCAAAGATAATAGGATTATCATAAACAACTACTCTTGTAATGGACTCTTTGAGTTCATAAATGAGAAGAGTGTCTCTCAACACTCTTTAAACCTCAATGATACACTTTCAGGCATTAACACATAGCTTGTTGTCTTAATTTATCTCATATCATTAGGTTTGAGTGTTGAATAATATTATGAAAGCATTTTATATAGCTTCCTCTCTCATTATTTATCATTTCATACCAAGACTGGACTCCTACTCAGACAAGCAAATAAACTTGTGTGTGAAATTAGACTCATTAGGCATAAAATAAAGATTTGACTATATATACCTTTGTGAATCATTCTAAGGGCCATGTGTAGTCTTTATTTCACTATAAAAACCATTTACCAACTTTAATATTTCAAACCTATTCATCATCTTCACTCATTCCTCAAATCTAGTAGAATCTCATAGAGAGTAGGTAGAATTATAATTTATGTTTTAACTGTGTATGGATACTTGAAACTTAGTTTTACCAATCTTATTCATGTTTTATTTGGCCCCAAACTGACATTATGACCTCTTATTCAATTTGAGGTAGACCTCAAAGTCTATTTATATCATTTTGTTTCTCACTTAGCCTTAGGACTAACATGTCCTTATGTAACCTATAGGTGACTCTCTAAGTTCACTTGACTGCATTTTGTGTGTTTAGAACTTACCCTCTCATCACTTATCCTCCTTTGGCTATTTTAAATAATTTGAAATTCCAATTTATGCTCAGAGCATCACTCTATTGTATTTTTCCTCCTTTCTAAGTATGCACTTTTTATCTCACACCTTACAAGGCATGATTTTAGGTGCTCATTAGGGATACATACATACATATATACATACATACATACATACATACATACATATATATATATATATATATATATATATATATATATATATATATATATATGAGTTTCAAGCTCTTAAACTCAGTTATTTATATTGCCATAATGATTAAAGGATATCCAAACCAAATGAGTATTCAATCTTACTATATATAGGGTCTACTAACTCCTTTTGACATTTTCGAGTCACTTCCCATCTGATCATTCTATACAAACATGTAGGTAGATATTTGACTATGAACTCAGTCTATTAGTTATCCTTTGATTTACAAGTGTTCCAACTCTTATATGATTGGTATTCTATCTTCATATTCCTAACATTGAATCTCTTATGTGGCTTGTTCTTCTTTATTTGGAAAACATTGGACCTAAGTCTATAGTGAAGACCTATAAGATGAGGGCCTATAAGTCTATTTTGATTTCATAGGTTACTATGAGATATTGATGGGTCTTTAGACTTCTCCAAGATATTACTACTACCAAACTTGTCTCATTTAGTTGTCACCTCTTCAATGGCTTATAGGCCTTATAAAATACCTCATATCATCTTAAAATTTCCTCTACAATATATATAAACCTATAGGAATAGTCAACCAATGCATAGGGTTTATGTATTGTCATAGAGCTCATAGTCTATTTGAATCTCCTAATGATGGAAGAAGGGTAGTCATAAACATATGAGTAAATGTATTAAGTATCCACCATGGCCTTAAGCATATTATAAAATAAGGACATCACATTCCTCTTTTTATCATGCCTTTTGAATCATGGTACAAGCCTTTACTAAACTTTATTCAGTTTCATAAAGATGTGAACATCATATAGTACTCTCAAACTTGAAACTTAGAACTTTGACTGTATACAAACCTATGTATAACTATCTTAGGCTTATCATGTGCAAAACCCTTCTTCACTACCATTGGACCCTGATATTCTTTGGAGATATTTTTGAAACCAATTCGTGATCTTATTTACTCCCATATAGACTTCTTTTTCCTCCATATGACACACAAGATTAATCTCTTCTCCATTATTCTTATGATGAGCATATAGGTGTATTATATTAGACTTAGAGATTACTTCATGTATTTCACCTTTATTAAAATCATCTCTCCCTCTTGATGAACATATAGAATTCATAGGTCTCATATTCATGTTTGAATAGGGTAGATATTATTTTAGAAGGCCCAATATCATGTCATGATCATTAGTATATATCTCTCACAAGGATTAAATCCATAGGTCTAAGTTTTATTTCTAAAACCTCCCTATGCACAAAACCTAATTATACCAGTACCCAACATGGCCTTAAGACAATAATTTAACCTTTTTAATGTGAATATTAACTTCAATATTAAATTCAAGTACACATTTAACTTCAAATAAAATTCAAGTAGTCAAATAATGAACTAGATTACACTGAAGTGAACTGACACTTCTAGCTATTTCTTAAGAAATCTTTAAAAAGTGTCTCAAAATGACAAAAACAATAATTAAGGTCATAAATTAAGTAAATAAAATTTAAAAAAACCTAAAAACCCTAAATATATTAATTCTAAAAATATAACTCAAGTGCCCATATTAGCATCATACTCAACATGCACATTTTCTTGGAATAAATCACACTTAAATACCTTGACATATAATTTATGTTGTCAATCACTACATAACCATCTAAAATTTTGAATATTTTATTACTCTTTATTTTAATATATCGACATTTAATCTAAAAAATGATTACAAACCTATCCAGATAGATCATGAACACATTTTTCATTAGACTCGTGAAGGAAGTTGGCACATTTTTTAGTCCAAAATCTAGAATCATGAACTCATAATAATAGGTCTTGAAATATATTTTATGGATGTCTTATTTTTTTCATAATTCACGATACCCTAATCCAAAATAAAAAATTAAAATACCATTAATTTTATTTTTATCAAAAATATCATCAATGTGGGGAAGTGGGTATCTATTTTTAACTATTTCCTTCTTTAGCATCCTATAATCAAAGAAAAGGTGGGCGTTTCCATCCTTATTTTTTACAAATACCATTGGTGTGCCCTAAGGTAACATATTAGGTTAAATTATCACATTCAAAATCATCTCCTAAAATTAAGCTTTTGATTCAACAAGTTCATTAGTCGTAATTGTATAAGATGATTTTGAAATGGGTTATGATCCACATACTATATAAATCAAATAATTGAACGTTATCCTATGAGGGAGTATATGTAAGACATCAAGGAAATCTTATAAAAAAAATCTACTATTTGAAGGTAATCTCTTTAAAATCAATGACATATTTGATTTTCACTACAGAATATATGCAACCTTTCCTTCATGTTTTTTAAAGGTACATGGTTGAAATCAGCCACACACTACCTCCCATTTTCACCCCTTAGATAATGACTAGATTACCAATGTTTTCCATAAAATCTATTTTTTTTTGAAAGTAATAAAACCTTTCCTAGTGTCACCAAAGTTAAATTATTCCTAAGATTACTCATATAAACCCAAATGTACTACAAAAAGGTTTACAATTTTTTTAAAAATTGGGTAGCCCCAACTAGGTTTTGAACATACACTATTTTACCTTCTTCATAACTTGATTACCATATTGCACATCCTATGAGTTAGCCATAAATCTTGACTTCTTAGGAATTTCATTCAAAATTTTAGGGGATACAAAGAATTTTATGGCCCATATTTCAAATAAAATAATTATTGGATACCTAAAAAGGGTACTTGAGACCTTAATAGTCATTATTTGGTTGTTAAATTGGCAATTATCCAATGTTGCATGAATTTTCTACTAGAAAGCTTACTATTATGTAGTTTTTTGAGGGTACTTAGGATTTCTCTATTTACCTCTTTGAGGGAATTTATTGGTGGTGACGTTTTAAACATCCCCTAGAGATTCATCATAACTTGTTGGATTTCTTGTGATTTCACTATTTCCATGTTTATCTTTGGTTCCACTATCATGTTTCTTAACTCTAGAAACATTCTTGACTTACAATTCTTGTTATTAAGTTTAGTTTTAAATTCACATATTTTTCCAAGGCATTTTATTAAAATGGGAATATGATTTTGTTGATGAATGTTGAGGACCCTTGGATTAATTTTGATGTTCTTATCTAGTAGCTTTAATAGATTGGAGTTTCTACTCTAGATTAATAAAATTTTCAAATAATCAGTCCATGGACATGGCCCATGACATCCAATTAACCCTAATTTAAGGTTTTAAGCCTTTAATGAATTTATGTATGTGTAATTATTCATATTTTTGGAATCAGAATACATGATTGAGGATTATGGTGAATTATTCTTAGTATTCAATAACACACAACTCTCCTTGTTATAATTTCTAAAAGTTTGTCATTTTTTTATCAAAATATAACCTAGGTAACCACCTTTATCTAAAAATACTCAGAAACCTATTCCAAGTGGTATTAGTGGATAATAATCTCAATCTTCTTATTTTCCCACTAAGATGAAGCCTCACTTGAGAGCTAGTAGGCTCCCCAAAGTGTTTTATTTATTTTTAGATATGTCTCAAACTTTTATATGCATCCCTATCTCACTCAAGAAAATTTTTAGTGTCATCAACGACCCTATCATCAAAATTAATAGGTTAAACATTTTTAGTTACCTTTTGAGTTCTAATGTAAGAAAAGTTTTATTTGTTTTATTCCTCTTTTATTCTAACTGTTCTTGATTTCCATTATGCGAGGACTCTTAATTCTCCTCCTAACCTAGATTTTAAACCATATCCTAGTTTTTATTATGTACTAGTTCTTCCTCATGTTCTATTTTATTTAAAACTTATTATTCTTCACATTTTAGTTTTACATTGAATTTATTCTCTATGGAAGCCATTTGATCATGAGTCTTATTCATACTTTCTAAGATTTGATCAAATTTGGCCACATGATCATTGTTTTGGTTGGCTTAATTGAAATTTATATCCTTAAAATTAGATTTATTTTAGAACATAATTTAATATAAAACTAAATATTTTATGATTTACTATCATAAATAAACTCATAAATGCTTGATCATTGAATCTAGGCTATAATACCACAATGTTAGAACCTCACTAGACATTAAGTGGAAAACATGCAAAAAAACATTAAAATGTCTTCAACTTTTAATAATTCTAGGGGGAAAAAGATAATTTTATTTATAACCTTCATGGGTAATATAAAGTGAAAACTAAGGTATATAAAATTATAAATAACTAAGTATAAATAATACACTCGTCTCATTTTGAAACTATAAATTCAACTATTGTTGATTAGTTCAGACACTTACAACATAAGTATAATAGTATAATAAAGATTAATTAATATAAATTAACATGAATAAATAATAATTTTTTTTATTAAGTGTTTTATAAATACATCCACATTTAATTTTTAATAAATAAGTTGATCATGGAGAACAAGCCTTTCCCACTAGCCTAATCAATATACATCTGATAGATACTTATCCAAAAATGGTATCAATGTGTTTTAATTAAAAGGTACATGTATATTAAATAAAATGGTAAATTAATATAAATAATATTTTTATAATTTGATGTTCTATAATATAAACTATTCAACAAAGAGGGAGAACATCATTTAGGCATTTTTATTCTAACCATAGACTGATAGGTCCCCTGTATACCTCTTGAACTAGGAGTGGACCTTCCCTCAAATGAGGGGGTAATAAAATAAACTAGTTATAAACATAACCATTAGATAACTATGTGAAACATGTTTTATAATGACTATGACATAATCATCTAGGTAGAACAAGGTGATTCTACTATCTACTAACTCAATCTAATAAGTAATTAAACTAGGATGTCTAGTTAATAGATAATGAAAACATAAGTGTCATTAATTTATCAAAACCATTTTATATACCAATTCATTGGTATGGATAATAGCATTATAATTAAAAAAAATTGAAACTAGGTCTTATTTCCCACTGGATCAACTATCTCACATAATAATCATATAAAAACACATTACTAGTCTAACATTAACAAAATATAGATGTATAGAGTAGGATATTAAAATTCATGGGAAGTGTCCTCAATAATTTTATTTTCATCATCATATTTATCATTCTATACTAATCTAAATCATCTCTTTCATTTAAAAAGATCATACAAAATTGAACTTAGCTCATGAGTTGTAATATCAAACTCAGATAATAAATATCACTTGCACAAGTCAATATAGAAACTATCCCATGTAGACTATAAATACAAATATTATAATTAATTCAACTCATTAAGGTCATATGTATCCATCCATATAACATTATCATCCAAATCATTGACCAATATAACATGAAATGGAAATAAACGTTTAGTTTGAAATGACTATCATTAATTTCAAATTTTAAGGTGTCAAATAAAAAACTTATTACTATAAGCACACCTACACTTATATGTATTCTTATGTGTACTAAAAAAACATAATTTTAACTTTTTTTTCTTAACAAATTTTGCCTTATATTTATTAGTTATTGATAAGTATAATGATGTATATAAGTTCACAAGTCTATACAATATATTAAGTGACTCATCTTACAAAACTAGATACTACTAAATAAAAAGTATAAGAAAGGAATTTAACATTCCTATTTTGTACACTTCAGGGTTTATATCTCATTAGTGAGTATTAAAAACTATCATTTCCTAAATGTGTTCCTTCATCCAAGATAATTATATGTTTTAAAATTGTGGAGCTATGATGTAGGACATAAAATTTTACTTAGTAAAAAGACAATATAGTTAATTATCACAAGCTAAGTTGAAAAATAGGAATTAAAAAGAAAAAGGGCTCTTTTATTCTACCTTTAATAAATATCCTTTTTATACTCTAAAAAATATCAAATGGATGCATGAAACCAACACTTATCATCTGTTATTTCTATGTTTTTTAATAGTTTCTTGAATACTATGTCTATTAACAAATCTCTTTCTTATACTAAAAAATATATCAAATGGATACATGAAATAAAATTTATAAGTTGTTATTTCTATATTTACTTAATAGTTTTCTAAATACTATGCTGAACAACAAGTATATATAGTTGGCTAAGTGTCTTCTTTCATCAAAGTTTTGATCAGTTGGAGAACTCATCCTAGATCCACCAATAATAATACCAACATAACTAATTGGAAAGTAGTGGTGTGTAATTATAAATGAAATTAAAACCTATATTTAAGATCAAAGTGAGGATCACAATAAAAATATATTTTTGATATTCATAGTCTCTCTATGAGAAAACAATATTATAAACCATAAATTTTAAAATTTGGGTTCAATGCAAGTCAAAAAGGGGTATTGAAGGATATTTTATGCAATAAACTCAAGTTTAACACATACAATTGATCTATAGAGAATAAATTCATCACACATGCCTTCATAGATTACTAATGTAAATCAATGGGTGGGATTGATGATGAAAATGATTAACATCAAAACATAACAACCCTTTTTACATTAAATATAGGGTTAGCATTTTTTTACTAAAATTAAATTCATAGTAAAGTTTAAAAAGGAAATCCTATGCATCCATTTATACACAAACAAGCTACAACCCTTTTCAAACAGATCAAACCCAACCATAAATAATGGATTTTCAATTTTTATTTTCAAATATATTAAAATGATGAAATTTTTTAATATAAAAATATTTATAAACAAACCATAAAATGATGTGGAGAGCCTTTAGTCTAGGTGAGATATTTTCACTCATAAATATATTACAACAAACAAAATAATTTAGGTATTTTCAATATTAATTTTTTTTATGCAAATAAGATAGAGAAAAGGCTTGATAACAACAAAGATTTCACATACCTCTAAAAACAAGGATTTACAATAATTTCATACATATTTGTAAAATAAGCTTTTCAAATTGTCATTTTGAAAAAAAAAGTGCCTAAAATATTTAATGTAGTTAAGACAAATTAGAGAAAGAAATGAATTTTATTTCTTACGAACACAATGTAAGGGAAGATAATATATATATATACCATGATTGGAATAATTTAAATTCCATCTTGTCTTTTCCTTCAAAATCCTTTTCTTTTTAACTTTTCCTCACAAAAAATTCTCAACTAAAAAAAGATCCCTAGCTTCTTCCATTTAACCCAACTACATTTTTCATTTTGAGAAGGACAAGGGTTGTTCATACTAGCCATTATGGCATTGAATAAATTTTATATTCCAAATCCAACTACCATGCTCTATAAAAAGGTTTAAATATTTTATTCTCCAATCCATTTGTCTATTTCAAATTCATAGATTAGTGTGAGGATTCTTAAAGGAAATCCCTAGTATTTATACTTTCATAGCCATCATGCTCTAATCGAAACCCAAATAGTTTTATAATTTTATTTTGTATTCAAAAATCCATGTCATGTCAAAACCATAGGCATCCAAAGACTAAGTCCAAAATGAAATTAAATTTTCAATTAATTGGTGTATATGAATTTTGAAACATTTTATCAAATCAGATTTCATGGTTAAAAGTCCAAGTCATTATTTTATTTAGGATATTAGACTTTGTCAAACCACATTATTTCCATTTTAATAAGTTATCTATACTAGTATAAAATTTCATATGCCAAGGTCATAAATTATCTAGTAACCAAAAAATACCAGTGATGATTAAAACTCAAAAGTCTTTCTATACACAATATTTTTCACTTTATCATTAACTGATGCTTTATCTTGAAATGACTTGCTGAGCATAAATATCCGTGAGTCCATGCCTTAAAGTATGCACTAAGAAATTGGCTGGTATACAAGTAATGTTTTGAGAGAGATGTTATTATCCATGTCATGATCATATCTTTCCTATTTATTAGTTCAACTTCTTCAAATTTGTATACCTACCTCCTTCCATTCTATCTCATTCAACTATTTCAATTCCCTCATTTCTTTTTGCATCAGCCCAAATTGATATTTTTTATTTCATATATTTTCCCTTTATGTACTATATTGACTTGGTCAATTTCATTATGAGATATTCTTCTAGCATTGATTTTCTTTTGGCCTGACTGACATAGTTCAATGTCATGGAACTCTTCTTAACTACATTAAAACTTGTTGATGTCATTAGCTTAATTTTTAGGGTGGGTTTATTTATTTTATCACAATAAATATAAGTCATAATTTAGTCTAAATAGAACATATAGATTCTATTCACTCTTTTTTTCTCACACTTCTACCCTAAATCACATTTGGAGGAGTTATAGATAATATCTTGTCTTAAAGGAAGCTTGTCTTGTAGAAGTCTTGGAGATCCAATAGGAAAAGTAATTGATATTATTATTAGGTATTCTACCATACATTTGAGATATTCACAATCACAAAAATATGTTTCAAACCACCATTGGAAAAAGGGGAGATTGAGTCTTGATGGGTCTACTCCAAGGTAAGTATTTCTAACCTTATGTTCTTTCCTTTATTTCATTTAGAATTTTGATTTTGATTGTTTCTTAGTGAATGAATGTGTGTGTATCCTTGTATAATTTCTCTCTAAACTTATACTTAGTGTGGCTATAATATGGCTTGGAATTTCCATATTGCATTTTAGGTTTCCTATAATCCCATTTGTCAACCATGTCACCTTACCCATTTTAGTCAGTCTAACCCTTCCCCTTTATTTTACTTTACTTTCATAATTACTTACATTTATTATTTGGAATAGATTAATTACATAGAGGTATATTTAAATCTATTTCATGATGTCATAACCTAAAGTCTTTGGAGCCATTTCCTTTGATATTAGAAATATAATTTCCCCTCTTTCTAGGTCTACAAATCCATTGGTCATAAGCTAAACTTTAGGCATCATGAGATTTATTTGATTAACCTTATTCGAGTTTGTATCTCTTGAGGTAAGATAGATGTAGGATATTCATATCCCAGGCATAAATTTTATTCAACCTAATGTGAAGGATTACTATTATCTTCATCATTTCATATTATTCCATTATCCAACCTAATATAAATTTTTTATTAGTTTTAAGATCCAACTGCATCAACTAGCTTAATACAATTATGTGTCATTTTTATCCTTTAATCAACTATATTAGATATCATGATATAGTTATTCCTTAGTTTAATTTTACATAAAAATGCATCTATCAACCTAATAAAGTTTCTTCCCTATCTATGATCATCATTAACTAGCCCAAGACCACTCTGTGTTTTCATAAATTATATCGACTAGCCTAATACTATTATGTTTTGTGTTTTAAACTACATTATCAAGCTCGATACAGTTATGTGTGTTTCATTTTCAAAATAATTTATTTTATTACTTTTGGATACCTTTTTATTTTAATTCATTGAATGTTGAAAATTGGTTTTCAACATTAATTTTCTAACTTTATTTTCTATTTATTTATTTTTCTCTAAAAACTATGTTCTAGTATTTTTTAAAACTACTTAGTGATGTGTAGGGATATATAGTGTTTTATTTATAGACATTGTGGCATGATGGGTTTACCCCTATAATAATAGCCATAGTACAAAAATTAACTTAAAACTTAGTTTCCAAATACATCATGGTATAACATAAACACCTAGGATTCCATTTTTATTGAACCTTAGGAAACCAACCATTTGTTTGATTTTTTAGTGCACCTGAGGGGACCATATTTCCCAAGGAATTTAATTTCACTGCACCCTCAAAACCATGGTTAGTGGGCTACAAGCACATTTTATGTTATGTATTGAATGTTTTGAAACATTGGGCCAATAATAACTAATGAATGTGTGAGTATATTTGATATCCCACACTATTAATCAAATACTTTTATCATAAGTACTTGATATTATTTTTGAAAATTAGTTAAATTCAATTTGATACCTAAATTTATTATTGTATTATATACTACATCAATCATCCCAATATAGTTTTATGATGTGTGTCATAACTACATAAACTAATATAGTATAACTACCTATATTTATAAACTAGATCAATCATAATATAGTTCCCTATGTTTATCTCTATGACTACATTGATTAGATCGATATAGTCTAATAATTTCCCATTATATAGCCTATTGTATCATCCAACCAACTATAATTTTATTTCTTCTAACCTAAATGCATTAGCCAATAAGATACAACCTATTAGACTTAAGTTCTCTCTACTTGACTACATTAAAAAACCTAATACAATCTATTAGATCATACTTTCCTCTTATCTAACTACATCATCTAACCTAATATAGTTTGATATTCATAGTTTCATTTTTTTGGTTGCATTGTCTACCCTAACACAACCTATTATACTTAGCTTATTCCTACTTTAATACATCATCCAACTTGATATAGTCTATTAAATTCAACTTCTCTCTACCTAATTACATAGGCTATTCTAATACAATATGTTAGTCTCAATTATTTCCTTTTAAGACTAAATTGGTGAGCCTGATATAGTATGTTCATACTTACTTATTGACTGCATTTACCAACCCAATATATTATATTTTATGGAGTTTATCCCTACCTAATTATATCATCCCTACTGACACAATCTATTTTGATCATCTACTAACAATTCCACCTTTTATCCTTGTATTACATTAGTTAGACCAATACAATAATCCCTATTAGACTCAGAAATTGAGTAAATTGACCAACCTGATATCATTTATTTTCTATAACTAGTCACTTTTTACTATTAATTTTATAGCCCAATACCATCATGATGACACCCCTTAATATATTTCTTGTTAGCCTCAACCCATTCACATTTTACATGGGTTGTTCCTTTTTTTTGACCTTGTCCGTCATTGAATACAATTGTTCATGATGCAATTTTTTCCATAATCATTATAAATCCATAGCATGAAACATGGTTTAATTAAACCAAACTAATGATCTAGATTATTCCCAAATCTTTAAAAATCTTGATGATAATACCATTCACACTCCTAAAAATAATGGTGGTTTCGCTAAGCTTCCTTCTTTGATATTTAGGTAATATAAAAATAATGTTGGGAACCTTATTCCTATTACTAATGTTAGTAATCCCCATCCTAGTCCTTCTAATCAAAACTCACTCATTGATACAAATAAATTCCTTGCACAAATGGTTCAACAAATGAATTGTTGCATTTTTTTTACCCTGATTCAAAAAGGTCAACCCTTATAGGTTAAAACTTGCTTTTCATGTCCTATAGTCTTTTTCAAAGCTTTTTCATGCATTATGTGGTCTTCAAATTGTCTTTCTTAAACCTTATTAGCAAAAATTAAGGTCTAATTGATAAAATTAAGGTAATGCCTTATTTTAGTCTTGTGATGGTCTAGTCATGTCATGGTATAAATAAGCCTAGTCCACAATGGTGTCATAGGCCATTCGTTTTCCATAAAATTCATATTTTATACTTAGTTACTCTTCATAAACATGTCATACATGTTTGAAAAGTTTAAGGTAGTTTGCAAACCATGAGGTAAGTGAAATTGAGGAAAAAGATGATTTTGGTCAAATCCAATACATGACAGAATAGACCAAAGTGTATGTTCATGTAAATATATTTTTCTAAGTTTTTAATTATTCATATAACTTTCATATATTTTAGGATGTTAGAAAGTGGTCAGTTACTTCAGTTCTAACTCTAAAGAGGTAGTCACTTATACAGACATGAGAAGCTCATCTTCAGGTGAAAATGGTTTAAGAGTTTAATTTTAAATTATATAGGTTAAATACATGTAAATGTCTTGAAATTCAAAATTTACTTTAGAACCTCCATAACTCTCTTCACAAGCTCACAAAGACAATTTTCATGTGTATGATATGACTTGGAGAGAGAAATATAGAGGCAGAGATATTGGTAAATGTTAGGGGTACTAATAAACTTCAAGTTTGTGGAAATAGTTTTAATATCCATCCCCTCTCCTTCATGAAAAATTATTAAGAATCCAAGGTACTCCAAAAATGCCTATAAACCCCTTAGGCTCATTTTTCTCCTTAGAATGATAGTTTAAATAAATTTGATTAAATTAAATAAGTTAAATAATATACAAGGGGTATATATAGGCATCTTTAATTCCTCTCCAAATCTCATTTGACATGTGTGAGTTCAATTTGGCAAGAAAACTCTTCTTTTTCATAGTTTACAAGGCAACTATCATGATTTCTTTATGTTTCATGGTCTTTAACATTCAAGTAACATGTATGGAGTTATATCATCATATATAAATATATAAATGACTATAAATATCCATAAATTACTCTCTATTCTCATTCTAACACCATAGTCTTAAAGAAATATGCAATGGTCTAGTTTGTTTTGGACTATAGACATTACTCTAAATACAGAGGTAAAATAAATGTCTTCAATGTGTTGGGAGACTTGGTGTGGCCTTATTTAATTTACTCACTCTCTTTATAAATCCTTGTCACTTATCTCTATAAATTTAAGGAAGAAACCAAAAATGAGAGGGATAATGATTTATGAAGCCAAACAAACACCTCCAAATGTGTAAGTGGTGATGAATCGAAAGGGGCTTATGAGAATGAGTAGGAGAAAGGCTTAGGAATTATATGAAATATCATGACAATAGTTTACAATAATACTTTGAATTATCAGAATTATTCCATAATCCATCTCTAATAATATAGGTTCAAGAAGTTTAAATAGAAAAATGGAGTGTTGAGCTTAAGGGCTGTCTACAAGCCTATAATAAGTAGTATGAACAAAGGAAGTCTCAAAGGTGAATTAAAAGTGTTAAAAACTTATTGAAATAGGATATATAATAATGAAATTTTTTATTCATTATTTTGATGCTCCAAACATTCCTCCTCAATGAGCCTAAATTACCAAAAGGTAGACCTACAGGTCACCCTTTTACATACAGAAAAATAACTCTTATTTGAAAAGGTGATTCAAAGAGCTAAATAAAGTTGTGATTAATAATTATATACATGGATTTATTGAATAATAATAAGGTATTTAATAAATTACATAAGTGTTATAAATAAAATCCATCTCAAGTATGTAGTCATTCAGCCCACTAACACATACAAGCTTGATTATGGTTTGAGGTTGGTTCAAACGTGGGATAGACTTGTGTGCATTAAAGTTGGAGTCATAGATAAATAAGTAAATATATATACCCTTGGATAATTACAAGGATAATTTAGGATTGAATGTGTCACTAATAACATATACTTGACCTATAATTAGGCCTTAAGCTCAAATCATCACCTACACACCAACTTGAGTGATACTTACCACTTTCAAGCATTGGGCAGAATAAGTTATAATAAGTGTGTAGAGGGATTGAGTATTAATATGAAGGAGGATTTTATGAGTTTAAAATTATATAAATAGATAAATTACTTATTTTAAAAATAATAATTTTCAAGCTCAGCATTCAAGAGCCATCTAGCCCTATAGACCTACAGGTGGAGTAGCCCAATCTAAGCAAGTTGAGGCCTTAAGACATATAGAGAGAATATGTAAATATCATGAATATGGAAATAAAAAAAATTTAAAATACCTTAGTTGATAAGTTTTAGTATTAAGGTTTATGAGACTATATGAGCTCTCTTGTAGGCTTGGCAAGTAGAATGTGCACTCATAGACCATTTTGGCCTGTGTATGAAGAGTTTCATAAACTTCCAAGTTTTGGAAACATATTGATGATGGGAACATATTAATAATGTGAATGAGATGTTTAAAGGTGACTCTATAGTTTTTAAATCCACTGATAATGATATTAAATTAAAGAATCAAAAGGGGAAACTCAGTTGTGAGGCTTTAAGAGACCTACAATGCCTAGAACCCTCAATGGGCTTGCTACCATCGGTAAAGTCAAGAATTGAATTAAATTGTAATAAAAAGGAAATGAAAATAATATAAAAAATATTTAATTAATATTAAAGTATTATATATATGGTCATGAATAATATTTTGTGATTTTTAAGGAATTTCTTACTCAAAATCTCATTCTCAACCTCTCACATAGTACACTAACTAATGGGTCATTTTTGAGTAATCATAAATATTTGGAAGATTTTCATGGTGTATAATGGTTTATAAAGGAGATAATAGGTTCTATAACATAATATCATTGTATTTTTTTTAATATACCACTTCCATACCTATATGATTGATCTCTAAGACTAAAGATCTCACCAAATCATGCTTTTGCCTTGAGAAAACATTTGAAGATCATATTTTGTTACTTAAAAGTACATGGAGAGTTTTAATTTGATTTAGGAGCATAATATATGTTTAAGGGGTCTCCTTAATCCCACTTTTTGGTATTTTTTTTTGGATTATCCCCTTGTTCTTTATGAACCATTGTTAAGATGGTAAGCTTCTAAAACCCTTGTTAAACCCTCCTAAAAGACCTAATGAGATAAAGGATTATTTTAATGAATTAATATGGAATAATTTATATGATAAATTATATTAATTATCTTAATAAATCTCATATACAATTGAATAACACATTTGATAGTACATTTGAAGGTACAGGTGTGCAAAATTACTCAAAAAGCTTAGCAAAATGATATTTTATGAAGAAGTAGGGTAAATAATAGTTTCAAAACCAAGTAAAGGGTTATATAAAGATTAATAAATTTTATAAAATCATCCAAAAACCTATTAAGGTCTCATATAGAGGTATAAAAACTAGCCAAGTCATTATGTTTTCCAAGAAGAGAGGAATACCATATTTTGCAAGCCAAGAGGCTTATATGTAGGCCTATAAAGTAATTCAAGAGACCTATCCTTAGTGGATTGATTTTTACTAAGGTTTTTCATACCTAAAAATATATTTCCAAGAATTAGATCCTAAATATATATTTTCAAACCAATTCAATCACCTCTCAAGCTAGTTCAAGCACCAAGATTAGGATTTTGACCATTTCATGGTCCATACATCCATATAAGGTTTTAAGAGTTGAAAATTGTCATGAAAAATGGTAATATGATGGTTAAATTTAATTATACACTTTACTTAAGTTTCACATGTGTTGGATTTAGATTGAACCAAAACTCAATTTCTAGGCCTAGAGGGCTAATAGAGACCTAATTGGAGAGAGAAAATGGGCTAATAAGTGTATCTCCACTTATATCTGTGTCATAAATTTTTAAATTGAGATGTAAGGTGATAATGGGTATTAAAAATACTATTATTTTTTATAATATCATCCATACATTATCCTACATAAGGAGGTTTGCATGTTTTTAAGGTTACAAAAGAGTGAGACCAAATGAGAGATTTAGGTACATGATGAGATATTGGTGAGATTTTGAAGGCTCAAAATGAGTTATTTTAGGTTTATTTAATATAAATATGAATTTAATGGATAATAATTGTTTTTATGGATATAAAGTCAATATTTGACACTTGTAAGTAAGGTGAGGCATGACAAGGCTAAGGGGTTTCAAGACACCTAAAGAGTTGATGATTACCACTAAGATGAGAATTTTAGGATATCCTAAGTAGATTAAATTTTTAAAATATAGATATATAATATAGCTCAACATGACTTTACCATTAATGAAGCCACATGTCATCTCATAAGCCAATATAAAAGGTAATTTTGGATTAGAAGGCAAGGTGTCAAGCTAATAAAAAAACTCCTATGCCATTTGGAGAAGGAAACTATATAAATGAAATAAAAATTTTCCTTGGATATCTTATGGAGATACTAAAAATTCTTCTTTTGATTTTGACTTTTTCTATGCCACTTTTCACCTCTTTCTCCTTTGCACTTCTCTCTTCTCTCTCTCATTTATCTATAAATTAAGCCTTGATAGGCTACGTATGTATCCTACACTTAGATATGGTTAATCCATACCCATTTTCAAGCCCTTTTTCAATGATAAAAATTTATATTACCTCCTCCTTTGACTAGCTTCAATGTGTATGCATGACTAGTTAATCTTTGTCAAGTGATTACCTTTGCTTCCTTAGCATGTTGTTCTTTTATATAATATAGATTAAGTTTAAAAGCCTTTTATAGGTCTTGTGAAGTGTTAATTTTGAGTGAGTTTCCTATTCAATAGTGTCCTTATATAACCCCTTCTTTAGTCCTCCTAGCCCGATCATCTTTCAATACCTCCACAATGAAGTGTTGATGTAAAGAGGTAGATTAGTAGTAGTATTTATTTCAGGTTAGTCTCATGGTTGGTGTGCACATGCAAATATTTATTAGTCATCAAATATTTTTTGCATCACCTCCATTACAATATTTTTCTCTCTATTTTCATAGAAAGTTAGTAGATTGGTGTGTGAACCTAAGTGATACATTAAGGAGACTTATCCCTTTAACCTATAGATTTAATCCACCTAAGGTAACCCATAACCTTAGATTATCTCCATGTTATCTAAAGTTTTTAATGCTTAAAATACCTTCCAAGGGTGATAATTTATGATATAACAGTTTTAGCATGCCCAATGGGACTAGGGTCTAAAGTGGTTGAAGGATTGTTAGTTTTGTACTTCTACATATTATCCTTTAGAGGCATTCAAAACATCAATGGTGACTCAAAGATCAATAATCTAGTCCTATTAACCCAAGCACTTATTCAAAGTAAGTTGTAATTTAATTTCACTATCTTAATGAAGTTTTTTTGGCTAAGTTTTAAGTAAATTTCAATTTCAATCAAGTTAATGAAGCATCTCAAGCCTATAGTACTCTCTATCAGCCTCTCCATGACTCTTATTAGTCATATAATGAGCCTTACTAGTATTATTATGATGCACATCAATCTTATAGTTATCCTTATTAGCCAAGCTATGATCCTAACTATGTACCTTAGTAGCCTAATCAATCTTACCAACCTTACTATTAAGAGCATCACTCTTACCATCCTTGTGATCCATATCAATATTATGATCAACTTACACCTCCTCTAAGTGGATATGATAATGCATATGAACAACTTTATTTTTAAGATGAAATGGATGATATTGAGAATAAGACACTAGCTTTTTTAATAAGGGTTTTTTTCAAATTTTCAAAATGAATAAATGATTGTTTTATTTAAAGATGCATCTAATGATCCATTAGTGATAAATGAGTTGTGTACACTGGTATTGGAAAGGATGGAGATTTGGGAAAGACAAAAAAGTGATTTTGATCAGGTGTTTCAAGAGTCCTATTACATTCCTTATCAACCTTCTTATAATTTATATATTCATGAAGTCATTAGCCATCCTCAAATATAACCTCTAAGAGAGTCAAATAAATCTCCAAGAGAACCTACTAGTTTCAATTTCCAAACTTGGAACCAAGTCATTAAGTATTAAGAGAAAGAAGAGGAAGAGAGCTAAGATCAAAGGATTGAAACCAAGAATACCTTGTGCCTATTCAATCCCCATTTCCACTTCCTCAAGAACATCAATCTATTCCATCTTATAAGTCTATCTAAGAAGTCATTCAAGACAAGAAAGAGGTCCTAGTTGAAAAGGTTGGAAATCAAATTGATGCTATGAATGAACTTCAAGGAGATTATAAAAAGAGTAAAGTGATTGATGAAGAGAATCAAACACTCATAACATAATTGAATATTTCTCTCTCTTCAATAATTATTAAAATAATCTTTCATTCCTAAGGTCTCAAGTTACAATAATGTTCCCTCAATTGCCAAGACTGTTCATGAGAAACATACCATACCTCATAGTCCCTCTCAAACTCATGACCATATCCCTTACACCCCTACCATATGCTCTTTTGAGGAAGAAATTTTCCTATGGGAGGAAAATGAAGAATATCAAGCTATGGTTACATATGATGAAGATGATTCAAGTGTGTATGTGGAAGGAATCTTTATTAGTACCCATATTAGAGTAGAAAGAGGCAATTGACTTTTCAAATATGAAGTTTTATAAGATAGTCTTGATAGTATGATTCAATAAGGAGATCTATTTGCATCTAATCTTGTTGAGGTTATAAGTGGTATTGATGTTGAAAGTTCTCTAAGCCAACATGTTGAGTTTCTTAATTAAGTTGAAACGGATCTCAATGGGGGAGAAGTTAAACTTGAATAGGTTAACTCCCAATCAATTCATGACTACATAGAAAGGTTTGATATTCTTGATATCCCTATAGCTCTGGAGGAGATAAATCAATATGCTTCTAAAGTTAACTTCATTCAAACTAACCAAATTAAAGAGGTAAAAGATGATTGACAACATTACCTTGAGTCTCTTAAAGAGACTGAATCCTTTTGAAAAGGTGCATTTCTTGTTGAATATCATGTTCATAACAAGGTTGATCAAGATACATTTATTGAAGACCATTATGTAGCTTAGATTGAGTATGTACAACTCATTAAAGAGATTGATGAATTTGTAGTAATTGTTAAGAAACATGAGGTTTCTCAAGATTCCATAGAGACATAAGGACAGTGTCTATATGGAGCATCATTTGATGAGGTTGTAGTTAACAAGCAATATGGAGTGGGTCTTGAAGTACAAGAGGAATATTTTTTCATAAGTGACTAGTTTGTTGTTATTACTCCATTTGAAAGCATTCCAAGAGGATTGGCAAACAAGAGGATGATGAGGACAATAAGATTAAGATACAAGAGGCACTTTGTCTCATGCCATTTGCCACTTTATGAATTAAAATATCCCACAAACGTCCTCTATGATCTAGGAGGAAGAATATTTTTTTAGCTCAGTTGTATATGTTAGTTACATTATTATTTCTTGTGTTCCCTAAGTGCTTGTTAGCACATCCATGTGTCTTATTTATATGTTTTGTCTATGTTATCCATATTTTATGTGTGTTTGAATGTCAAATTAATTTTTTTAATCTTGGTCAAGGTTTGATTAGGACTGATTTTGAGTATAAGTGACCCCATTTCCCAATGTAAGGACAAGGTTACTGGTCTTGTAAGCATTGCATTCATGCTACCCTACTGAATCACCACTTTATTGACAATTTTTGAACCCAAGTCAAAAAGGTCAACCCTTGTAGGTTAAATATTTATTTTCATATCCTATAGTCTTGTTAAAATATTTTTCATGCCTTATGTGGTCTTCAAATGGTCTTACTTAAACCTTATTAGCAAAAAATAATGTTTATTTTATAAAATTACGGTAATTACTTGGTTTAGTCTTATGATGGTCTAGTCATGTCGTGGTACAAATAAGCTTGGTACATAATAGTGTCATAGGTCCTTATTTGTCCCTCAAATTAATATTTTCCCCTTAGTCACTTTTCATAAACATGTCACTCATGTTTGGAAAGTTTAAAGATTTTGCAAACATTGAGGTAAGTGAAATTTTAGGAAAAAAGTGATTTTGGTCAAATCCAATGCATGCCAAAGTTGAATAAGGTGGATATACATACAAATAATTATTTATAAGTTATTAAATAAATTATATAACTTGAATATATGTTAGGATGTCATAAAGTGGTCAATTACTTTAGTTATAAATCCAAAGAGGTAGTTTTAAGTCACTTGTACAGACATGAGAGCTCATCTTCAGGTGAAAATGGTTTAGGAGTTTAATTTCAGATTTTATATGTCAAATACACATTTGGAGTGTAGGTATAGTTCTTATAAATGAAAATTTTTCTTTATAACTTCTATAACTCTCTTCACAAGCTCACAAAGTCAAATTTCATGTGCATGGTATGACTAGGACAAATAAATTTGGAGGCTGAGATCTTGGTAAATGTTAGCGGTCTTAATAACCTTCAAGTTTTTTGAATTGGTTTTTAAATCCATTCCCTCTCCTTTATAAGCAATCGTTAAAAATTAGAGTACTCTAAAACTACCTACAAACTCCATAGGCTCATTTTTATCCTTATAATGATAGTTTCAATAAATTTGAATACATGAGATCAATTGAATAATATGTAAGGGACATGCATCTTGAATTCTTATCCAAATTCCATTTGGCATGACTTATTTCATTTTTTTAAGAAAACTCTTCTTTTTCATAGTTTACAAGGTTACTATCATGGTTTCTTTATGTTTTAGGGTATTTAATAATCAAATAACATGAATTTAGTTATCTCATAATATATAACTCTATCAAATAATCTATAGCTCCATAAATTACTCTCTATGTTCATTCCAACACCACATTCTTCAAGCAACATGCAAGGGTCTAGTTTGTTTTGGATTATGTACATCACTCTAAGCACAAAGGTAAAATAAATGTCTTAAATATGTTACAAGCCTTACTATGGCCTTATTTAATAGCCTCACTCTCTTTATACCTTTATTTCACTTTTCTCTATCATTCAAGGAAGAAATTAAACATGAGAGGGAGAATTATTTATGAATCCAAATAAACACCTCCAAATCTGTAAGTGGTGATGAATCAGAAAGGTATTATGAGAGTGAATAGGATAAATATTGAATATGTGTATGAAATTAAATGAGAAGAGTTTAAGATAATAATAAAAATTATTATTACTTGTTTCATAATCCATCTCTAATCATCTAGGCTCAAGAAGTTTAAATAAGAAAATTGAGTATTAAGTCTAAGGACTATCTAGACGCCTACAATAGGCAATATGAATAAAGGAAGTCTCAAAGGTGCATTTCAAGTGTTCATGAATTATTGAAATATGGTATAAAAAATTGAAATGTTGTATTCATTATTTTCATGGTCTAAACATGCCTTCTTAAGGATCATAAATGACCAAAAGGTAGACCTATAGGTTTGTAGAATTGTAGGTCTCCCTTTTGCATACAATACAATAACTCTTGCTTGAAAAGGTTATTCAAAGATTTGAATAAAGATATTATGAATAATGATATATATTAAATTCATAAAGACTAAGAAGGTCTTGAATAAATTACATATGTGAAATTAATAAAATCCATCTCAAGTTTGTATCCACTCAACCCACTAACACATACATGTATGCTTAAGGTTTTAAGTTGGTTTAAATGTGAGATAGACTTGTATGAACTAAATTTAGAGTAATAGTTATACAAGGTATGATATATATCCTTAGATAATTACAAGTCCAATGGATGATTAACTATGTCATTAATAACCTATCCTTGACCTATAATTAGACCTCAATCCAAATCATCACCTACAGACCAACTTGAGTGATTGAGACCACTTTAAAGCATTAGGTATAAGAAGTTATAATAAGTGTGTAGAGGGATTAAGAATGAATACAAATGATACTTTATTTAGTCTCAAATTATATCAATAGTTTTATTATTTAGTTTAAAGAGACTAAGTTTCAAGCTCAACATTGAAGATCCATCCAACCCTGCAGACCTATAGGTGGAGTAGCCCAATCTAAGCAAGTTGAGGCCTTAAGACATATATAGATCATCTAGAAATATCATGGAGATGGAAATAAACTAATTTTATACTCCCTAAATTATAAATTTTTAGGATGAATGTTTATGAGACTAAATGATCCATCTTTATGGCTTGGCAAGCAAAATGAGAACTCATAGACCATTGAGGCCTATGTATGAAGAGTTACATAAACATAGAATTTTTAGAAACATATTAATGATAGATAGATATTAATAAGTTGAATTAAGTTTTAAATTTTAATCTATAGGTTTTAAATCCATTGATATGGACAAGAAAGTTAAGATTCAAAAGGGTAAACTCAGTTGTGAGGGTGTAAGAAACCTATAACACCTACAACCCTTAGTGAGCCTGCTACAGTCAGTGAAGTCAAAATTTGAATTAAATTGGAAACAAAATTCAATAAAAATTATATTCAAACATAGGTAATGAATCTTAAAGGATTATGGAGATATTCATGAACAAGATCTTGTGAGTTTGAAGGTATTTGGTACCCAAAATCTCATTCTTAGCCTCTTATACAATACACTAATTGAGGGGTCATTTTTGAGTAATCATAACTCTTTGGAAGAGTTAAATTGTGTAAAATGGTATTTGGAGGAGATATATAAGGAATATAACCTTAGATAATTGGAATATTTTCAAATTATCACTTTCATACCTATATCAACCATCTCTAAGATTGAAATTCTCACTAAATCTTATTTTTGTCTTGAGAAAGAGTTCAAAGGTCATCTTTTTTTTCTTAGAAGTGCATGGAAGTTTTCATGGAAGATTAAGATCATAGGATATGTTTAAGGGGTCTCCAAACTCCCACTTTCTAGTATTTTTTTGGGATTATCCCTTATGATTTATGAACCATCATTAATATGGTAAGCTTATAAACACTTGTTAAACCCTCTTAAAAGACCTGATGAGAAAAAGGATGATTTTAATTCCTTTAGATGGATAGTGTGGATAAAAAATTATATTAGTGACACTAAAAACTCTAATATACACCTGAATGACACATTTTATTGTACATTTGAAGGTACAAGTGTATGAAATTACCCAAAAAACTTGGTTAAAGGCTCTTTTGTGAAGAAATAGGGTAAGGATTGGTTTAAAAATTGGGTACAGGGTTATATAAAGACTAAATAAAGGTTATAAAATCATATAAACACCTATTTAGGTATCATACAAGGGTATATGAACCATCTAATTCATCAAGTTGGCCAAGAAGAGAGGATTGCATTGTTTTACAAGCCAAAAGGCCTATATATCGGCCTATAAATTACTTCGAGAGACATATACTCAGTGGATTTAAATGTGATAAGGTGTTTCATACCTAAATATATATTTTACATGAACTATAACCTTAAAATATATCGGCAAACCACTTCAATCACCTCTCAAACTTGTTCAAGCACCTAGACTACGGTTTTGACCATTTCATGGTTCATATATCCATATAGGGTTTCAAGAGATAAAAATTAGAATGGATAATTTTAATAGAATGGTAAAATTTAATCAAACACTTTTATATAGTTTCACACGTGTGGGAGTGAGATTGAACCAAAACTCAATTTCTAGGCCTAGAGGGCTAATAAAAACCTAATTAAAGAGAGAAAATGGGATAATAAGTGTACCTCCACTAATATTTGCGTCATTAAATTTGACATGGATTTGTAAGGAGATAATGGGTACTCAAAAATACCATTATTTTTCTATGATAATCCATACATTCTCTTAAATAATGAGGTTTACATATTTTTAGGGTTACAAGAGAGTGAGACCAAATGAGAGCTTTAGGTACAATATGGAGACTTGGTGAGAGTTTGAATCCTCAAAATGAGTTTTTATTAGGTATATTATGATATAAATATAAATTTTAAAAATAATTATTATAGTTATAGAGACAAAGTCAAGATTTGACACTTGCATGCAAGGTGAGGCGTGACAAGGCTAAGGGGTTTCAAGAAACCTAAAGACTTACTTGATGATTACCACTAATATGTCAATTTGAGTAACTCCTAATTAGATTAAATGTATCAAAAATAGATATATAATATAAATCAACATGACTTGACCATCAATGAAACCATTTGTCATCTCACAAGCCAAGATAAAAGGCTGTTTTAGAGAAGGCAAGGTGTCAAGATAATGGACAAAATACAATGCCACTTGGAGTATGAAAACATATATAGGAAATAAAAATTATCCTTGGATACCTGATGGAGTTGTTTCAAACTCTTTTGTTGATTATAACTCCTTCTATTCCACTTACCACCTCTCTCTCTTATGCCCTTCTATCTTCTTCTCTCTCATTTATCCATAAATTAACCCTTGATAGGATATGTATGTATCCTAAACTTAGGTATGGAGATGAACTACCAATTTTAAAGAATTTGAAAATGATAAAGTTATTTTTTACCTCCTTCTTTTACTAGTTTTAATGTGTATGTATGACTAGTTAATATTGTCAAGTGATTAGATTTGTTTCCTTGGCATGTTGTCTTTTTATAACATTCGTATTCAATTTGAAAGACTTTTAATACGTCTTATGAAGTGTGAAGGTTGAGTGAGTTTTCTAACCACTAGTATCATTTTATGACCTATTTTTTAGCCTACCTAGACCAAGAATCTTTCATTGCCTCCATAATGAAGTGTTGATTCAAAGAGACAAATTAGGAGTAGTCTTTGTTTTAGGTTAGTCTCAAGGTTGATGTGCACATGAATTTTGTTGGTAGTGGTAAAACATCTTGGTACATCACATCCATTAGATTAATTTTCTCTCTCTTTTCCTATCAATTTGGTAGATTAGTGTGTGAGCCTAAGTGATACGTCAATGGGAGCTAGCCATTTAACCTAGAGATTTAATCCACCTAAGGTCACCCATAATATTGGATTATCTCCATGTTATCCCAAATTTGAAAGGATTAAAATAAATTTCAAGGGTGAAAATTTGGGATATAACGTGAACCTTATTCAAACATATAATAATTCCCAAACGTTACAAATGTAAAACCATTCTAAATTGACAACCAATCTCAAGTCATCATGACTCAACAAAATCAAAATTATATTCCTCTTCTTATATATTCCAATGTGAATATCATCCTTCCACCCCCTATGCATAAAAAATGATTCAACATCTTCAAAATGAGCCTTTATCTCCATTCATTGTGTCTAATGACATTGTAAACTATTCAACCCTATATTTAAAAAGTGTGGATAGGTTTAATAATATATAAATACTTCTAGCATAGGTGATAAACTAATATATAGAAAATTAATTAATATAAAACTTAGATAAAACAATATTATGAATTTATAAAAATAATAATCTAAAAATATTAAAATATATGTTAATAAATAAAAAATAATGGTACTTACATGGTTTATTATACACAAATGGATCTGGATTAGAAATAGGTGTAAAGTACATAGGATCAATATTCTATATCATTAGTTAGATTCTATAAATTATGATTATGTGGTTGTAAACACTATTTTCAAGTTTATACACTTTCATCGATACTAGTGTCTAACTATGAAACAAGTGTCTAGTACACAATAATGAGGGATTTAAATGTGACCAACTTCATTGTTCTAGGTTTTTTCACCATTACATTGGTGTATTATGATCTAGGATACATGCTATCACTCTTTATTGATTTATCAAACCCTATATCTTCACCCTTCTTCACCCTTGGAATAATTTTATTTAAAAATGGATTAGTGGAATCATGGTGTCGATATACCCCAAAGAAACCTATGTCAATGGGTGTGGCTTACATATCCAATACTCTAAAGAGGGACTCATAGTTTTGTATTTCTCCCCTATATGTTAGAAAGTGTGTTCATAAGAGTGTAATATACTATAAGAATATACATATAATTATCTATCTTTTAATTTTAAATCTATAACACATGGGTTGCTCTTTGAATACTTCATACTTGTAATATGACTAATCATATGCTTAATATGAAAATAAGGATGAGTAGGTTATAATAGAGTGTTTGTGTAGTTGATTGATTTAACTTTAGTATATGTTTTATTTGTATTTACTAGATGAGGATGTAGAAACTATTTCTAAATCGTATAACATATTTGTCTTGTACACTTGGAAAACTCAAACCTTGGTTATTCCTCTAAGTTCTAGACCTTTTCTATTTCTGTAAGTCTTAAATCTGATCTCTCTTGTTCTCCTTAGCCAATATATTAGTTCCACTAGTCTTATGTTGATGACCCATACCTTTTATCTTGCTTAGAATGCTTTAAAACTATTTATCTTCCACCTATGTAGGTTTTGATCCTACACCTAGTTTCTTGCTTTTCAGACACTTGTGTCCTAGATAGACACCTATGTCGATGTAGGTGTCTTAAAAAAATACAAGTTTTTAGTGCCCTAAATTCATCTAATTTGTAAATGAAACATATCTTAATGGTGAACCGAAGAGTTTTAATGTGGTTTATTATTGAAATGGATTGTCCTCACTCATTCCTCACCTAGCACAAACCAAGGTAACTTATCAAAATCATTCAATTAAAAAAATCTTTCTTATTTTATCATATTATCATATCAATCATAAGAATAACACATACATAAGTTTGAAGTACTGAAGGAGTAGACTAAGAGATATATTTGCAAAAGTTACAAGCTAGGTCATGATTGTAGTTATTTATCACACTTTACATGATTCACACATAATCCAACATGTAGGGGAGAACTAAATAAGTTTTGATGTATTTTAAATTTATTAGTTATGTAGGTAGTGATCATTAATAGAGGGATCTTTAGGCCAGCTTGACATTTTGTGTACATTAACCCATTTTTTGACATCCACTATGAGGAGGAAGTACTAAGGTTTTGTTATTTGACAAGGATCAATAGTGCTTGACCCAAATCTAAATTCACTATAGTGAGGGTGATGAAAAACCCAATGGTCAGATATTTTTATAGCAGGTATTTCATAAAGGGCACATATATCCAACCTAGACACTAGCATCAATGCAATTATTTAAGGTTAATGAAAGTGTTTGAGGGTATAGAGGCACAAAATATATAATTTGGAGACTATTCTAGAATATTATATGGGTCTACTTCCTACATGTTCTAGATCTAGATCTATAATATCATTATAACTAGCTAAGTACATTATTTTCTTTATCATTTCAATATCGAGCATAGCTTTACTTTCCATTTTTAGCATATCTTAGCATAATAAATTTAGTATATGTTATATCTAAGTTTATAAATGAATTGGAATCCTATAATTCTATTTGTCACCCTTGTGTTTATTCATTTCTATATTTTTAACACTAGATCCCCCACATCTAGAGTTTTAAGGTTAAAAATTTGGTGAACCAGATATATAAGCATCATTATTACATAATCATCCTATTTTAGATGTTTACATCCTACCTCGTATTAATTTTAGTGTCTTTATCCTCTCATCATGGATGATATCAATTAATTTGATGATTAGGATTATGGAACTCTCTAATTATCCCTAAAAAAAGGAATCAAAATTAATTATTCTTGCATTCCTCCAAGTGCTAAAGCATATAATATAATTTTTTTGAATGGTGGTACATATTATCCCCATAATAATTTATATTCTCCCACCATATAAAAAAATAATTTGATCCATCTTAAGGAAGATAAAAATCCTTTGCCTTTACCTTATACACAAAAATTATTTTCACATGAAAACAGTGTTTCCTTCATTCAATTGTGACAGTTTTTGCCAAATCCATAAGGATATCATGGAGGATTTACAAATTAATTATAAATAGGATTCTCCTTTAAATCATTGATCAAAACCCCTCCTATTCCAACATTTCCAAACAATATCCCCTTGTCAAAAGTTATGACTTTTTCCTACCTTCACTTGATATTAATTTTTTTTGAAAGCTTAACCAAAAGATCACGACATCTTTACCAAGTCACATTAATCCATCAAATATAATAAAGCATTACAAACCTAAAGTGAAAATAGATCCTCATGTTCCAAATATGGCACTATTACCAATATCAACCAAGGAATCTAAATTAAAAGATTTTTATCTTCCAAAGAAAGCATTTACACCAAAAGTTATTACTATACTAAAATAGGTGCCTTTACCAAAGGTTCCTTGTGCTCCAATTTTTATATAATTACCAAACTTAAATGATCCACATTTTTAAAATGATTTAAGCTATTAAAATGATATACCAAATGTACCAAACTTCAAAGACCCAATACTACTACTAGAATATCCAAAATTTAGTGATCATGAACTTGCACTTGTTATCCATGAGGATGATGATATTCATATGACTAGATTTTAAAAATGTGTTGGATTAGAACCAATTATAACACCTATGAAAAATACCATTATTCCCATGGAATATATTAATTTAATGATGTCAACTATTGGGGATCTTTAAAAATATTATTTATTTCAAATACAAATCGATTTCTATAATACTAATGCAAATGTTATTCCATTAAACAATCAACCTATTCAAAAATGTATACTTGAATAACCTTATCCACAAGATTTTTAAATAATAGATTTACCTCCATTTTTGAGTCATAGGGACCAATTTGACCACATGATTAATTGTGTACATTATTATGGGAAATGGGTAAAAGATAACTAACTATTGTTAAAAGTATTCCATATGAGCATTTCTTATGAAACTCATAATTGGTTATATAGCCTACTAGGAGGTTCCTTAACCAATTTTTAATAATTATAATATGTGATCTTCTTGGATTTTAATATCCATAAGATTTTGAAACTTACATTAGAACATTTTCACAATTTCAAACATTTTCACAATTTCAAACAATGCAATGTTGAATCCATTCAAGATTATACCATTCAATTCAAAAGTACATCATATGATCTAGCATTTAGACCTTCATATTTGGATTTAAAATTAATTTTTAGTAGAGGGATTTTTTCCCCATTAAAGGAAAGAGAATTATAAAAAAAATGAGTCATTTACCCATTTACATGCTAATTTGTATAGATATGATTTATTAATACTTAGTCATCGTAATGAGCTTAACATATGTCCCTAAAATTACAAAAAATTTATCCCTCACAAAAAGGAGGGAATTACAATACCTAAGGATAATTATTAACAAAAACGTGGTGTCCCTAATATCTATGTGATTGGTTTGGAAATATTACTTAATATGGGGCTGATTTAGGGCCCACAACCTATGCAAAATTCTCAAGTTCAACAAGCCAAAAAGTGTCAACGTCACCAGGATTTAAAAATTAATTTATTCATGGGTGGTGCTTAATTTTTGCATAAACACATTGATATTATGGAATCATAAAAATATTTTAGTGAAAGACATTTTTCACAACTTGGGTTCTATGCAAAAAATTTACATGATAAAGGGAAATGTAAAGATTTGTTGGGTTTATTTGTTATTCTTTTTTATTACGGGCCTCATTTTGTCCTTATAAAATTATGAGTCATATACCATAATTTGTTACACTCATTTACATTGGGAATATTTTTTTTATATCAAATGGAAGCAGAATTGAACAAAATTAACATGGCATTTCTTTTTATTAGAAAATAAAATTGATCCATATTCTAAATGATATAATTAGTTATTCTACTACACATGTAAAATGTGATGAGTAACATGTTATGTACCATTTAAAATTATCCAAAAATGATCTTATCAATTCAAAATATCCAACATAAGGTTGTGAGATCTCAAATATTCTAGAAATACCAAAAAATAAAAAACATTCAAAAATCCAAAAAATATTTTCAGCATATACATATTTTATTGGCTCTTTGGCATCTATGTGTTGGTTACACATTGATGAATATCATATAAGTTACTTAAGCATACACAAGTGTTTCATACTTATATTTGAGTATGATATAGGCATACACAAATACATTATCTATGCACTTTTTTTATCTTAGGATTTCCCTCTGCTCACATCACTAAGACGTTGGGGGCATCCACCTCTATGATCATCATACTTTCAATTTATATTATTTTATGGTCACTTTACATTATCATTTTTTAGATCATATATCTACTTAAACATTCATTTATCCATGCTTATATCTTTCATAATGTAATTTATATGTTATGTACTTGTCATTTTTTTGCTAACACATTTGATCCATAGGATACTATGATATGTTTATGCTAATTACTTGTGATTTCCTTTATGCACTTCATTGAGTGTCTTGCCTTCATTTTGTCTTGTCTATTGATATTTGAATATGCTCCATTATTTTCAGCCCATGTGCCTTAATTTTCCTATTTAACATTTAAATATGTAATTTCTCAATGTATGGAAATTTAAATATGCCATTCTTACTTTTGAATACATTGGACTAAGTCCCATCCATTAAAATTTTGAAAAATTTAAATATGCCCCTTTTTAGAAGTCTCCTTAGACCATTGCCTTTTGACTTTATTTTGAGTTATCTTGTGGTTGTACTTGATTTTATTTTTGATCTTATACTATTAATATTTAGACATTTCCATGATTCTCATCATGCATATTAGGACTTGATGTGATCATAATCTATGTGCTTCAATGATACATTTAGATAGACATGTTCGCATATATGCTACATGGCTCATTCATAGTTGTATGGTTATCTTATAATTTTGAGGTGAGGTAAATAACAAGTTCTATCTTACCTTACCTAAAAAGGAGGGATATCAGTGGGGGCATGTCATAGAGGCATTAATTCCACACATTATAGTTGTATACTCAATGGGGGAATGTCATAGAGACATGGCTCCACACATTCATAGTTTCATATATACAATGGGGGCATGTTTGGGAAATATGTTCTCCATATTTATACAATATTTAGTTTACCCAGATTATAGTGGGGGAATATTTTAGAAACATTTCCTCCTCATTGGCACTTATGTTAGTTTTTAAAATTTCTCTATATATAATTGGGCATGCTTTTCCACACTTATATAATCTTTTAATTGGCCAAAGTACATAATTATAGGATTCAGATACTCATTTATGGTAAGGTAACATTGTTATACATAGTTTCACCATGAGACATATCTAAAATACATATTATATGAAATGTGCACCTAATATTATGAAATTAAATCAATTTTATATTCTAAACACTCTCATGGACTATCATCACCCAACATATTGGACTTTTATGAACTATATTGAGTCAATATAGTACATTAGTTGGTTCACTTTTTGATATGGTTAACATGATTAAATCACTCAATCTTGCCAATTTTTTAAGTTGGACATGATTGTATCATCCAAACTCACCAGCTTGATAGTGTGATTTAAATGGGTTCACTCACACTCACCAGGTTATAAGTATAATTGAGTTACATGGTTTCTCTAGTATCAGCTATCAGGTAGAATTTTATCTTACTCCAAGGTTAAGGGCACATAATCTCTTATTTATATCTCTTTATCTTTATCTCTTTAGATATATGCACTTTCCAAATTTATGGATTTGTCCTAATCTTAGTTTTAGTGATTCATAATGATACATCTTTCAAATCAAGTTGCTATTAGTTAAGATGGTTGCATCAATACCCAAGTGTATTCGTAAACCTTATTCTTATAAATTTTAATCATTTTAAAAGCTTTAAATTTGAGGCTATATGCACTACTTATGTATTATAACATGATCTTGGTTTTAGGTAGTCATCATCAAATCAATTAAGATGGACTCAAGCAAAGGCAAGGTTTTTTATACACACCTAGATACACATTTCATTTCTTTAAACCAACAATTTAATAACTAAATTAATGGGAGAAATTTAGACACTATTTATGAATTATATATCACATCAATTATGTACCTTTGACAAATTTAGACCTTGTCTATTCCTCTTAGTTCTAGACCTTTATTTCTTGTTCATGTTTTGTATCTGATCTCTTGTGCCCCTTAGACTATCTCTTAGTCTAAATAGTCTTATGTTTATGATCCAAGCTTTATATCTTGCATATAATGCTTAAAAAATTACTCATCTTCCATCTCTACAAGTTTTGATCTTATACCTACTTTCCTAGTCCCTAGACACTTGCATCCCAGATAGACACCTATCTAAATGAAGGTGTTTTACTCTTATTTAAATTTCTAGTGCCCTAAATTCATCTAATTTGAAAATGAAATGTATCCTAATGGTCAACCTAAGTTCTTTAATGTTATTTATTATCCAAAGGAATTGGTATAAATATAATATCAAATCTCATTCATTTCTCACCTATCACCTAAAAATGAAACTTATCAAAATCATTAAATCAAGCATTTAATAAATAAAATATTTCATACTTTATCTTATTCTCGTATCAGTCATAGGAACAACACATATCCAGGTCTAAATTAGTAAAAGATTATCCCAAAATCTATATTTATCAAAGTTAAAAGCTAGGTCACTATTATACTTTCTTATCACACATTGCATGATTCACACATAATCCAACACATATGAGAGAACTACATAATTCTAATGCCCTATTGAGAGTATTGGATATGTAGGCAATGTTTATTAATAGATGGGTATTTAGGACCACTCCATATTATGTGCCCACTATCCCATTTTTTCCACAACCACTATGAGGAGGAAAAACTAGGGTTTTTCTAATTGACAAGGAATAACAATCCATTGCCTAGATCTAAATGTACTAGAGTAAAGGTGATGAAAACCTAGAAGCATCCATGTGGTCTCATCATGTTCCAATAGGTATTCCATATAGGAAAATTGTGTCTAACCTAAAAATTAGAGTAGATACAACTATCTAAGGCTAACTCAAGTATCCAAGTCTATAAAGGCACTAAATCTAAAATATGGTATCTTTTCTAAAATATTTTCCAAATTTTCTTCCTACATTTTCTAGATCTAGATATATATTAGCATTAGAACCAAGTACATTGTTTTCTTTATAATTATAATATATAACATAGTTATACTTTCCATTTTTAGAATATCTCAACATAGCAAATTTAGTATACATTATATCTAAGTTTAGTAATTAATTGGATTATTATATTTTTGTTTATCACCTTTGTGTTTATTCATTTCTATATTGATAACCCTGGATCCCCACATCTAGATTTTTAGGTTTAAAAAAAATAATTTAAAGGATTATACTTTTATTTATACCACACCTTTTAAATATATCTCATGTTAAGGTTCAATAAGACAAATAGGTCAATCTATATGTTTCAAAACATTTATAATTTCGATGACTTTTGGAAACTAGACACTAGATAAGGATTTAGACACTACCATCAATGGTTATGTCCCTTTGTGATCGGTAGTATATAAAAAGATATAAAGTAGTTATGGATATTAAATTTATATTAAATGTTATTTTTCACATTTTAATTTTTATGTGTAGTATAGGAGACCTAGGTCATCAGATGATATGGATCGAACTAAGAGATAAGCATTTAGGCACAATAAGATGGTAAATGCAAGCCTTTCCATAATATGGTGGTATAAAATTGAAGGGTAGATCCCTAATTGATATTTCTAAAATGTACAAGATTGAGATTTTATAAATATTTAGTTTTAGTATCTAAATTATCCCCCTTTAATATAGTAATGCATAAGGATGAAATTACTAGATGAAAGGAAATAAATGTGTACCTGAGTGTGTATAACACACCTTCCCTTTCATTTGAGACCACTTTGAGTTATTTTATAGTGTCAAACCTACAAACAAGAGCATGTTACATTTTAAATTAGTGCATATAATATGAAATTTGAAATAATTAAAATTATTGAAAATAAAGAGAGTAAGGAAGGAGTACACATGTGTATCGATGCAACCATATTGCCACTTAATGTTAGAAATATTGTCATTGATGTCAAAGAACTAGAATTATTGGTGATAAAGGCCCCATTGCATTTAATGTTATTTGTAATTTATATATCTTGGCTAATGTGAGTTAATATTTATTTAATATTAATTAATATATTTTTAGTTACATATGAGACAAAAGAAGGGCCCATGGAGAAGTCAAAGAGCCATAGGGTAAAGACAAAAGAAAGATGGGATGCATTTTTCCATGAAGAGTCATCTTGGGGGATTTCAAGAGTCACCAAGTGAAGACAAAAGAGGAAGGGCACAATTTCTCATGAAGGGACACTTTGAGGAATATGAAAAGTCACCAAGATAAGGGCAAAAGAGGGAAGGATGTTTTTGATCATGAAGGATCACCACATGACTTTTCAAAGGTAAGGATATTAAGGGTCACATAATTTTGGCACCATTTTTCATGAGGATTGAAGGGTCACAAAGGGGGGAGGCCAAAGGTCATTTGAAAAGCTATAAATAAAGGCTTGGGAAATCATTTGTAATATGTGAGATAGAGGTTGATATGATATTGCAATATCTAGCTTAGAAGAGAAATTGTGAGGGATGAATATGATTTATATTTATTATATCTAGCTTAGAAGAGAAAAGGTGAGAGAGAGGAAAGATATGTTGTATTGAATTATCATTTGTTGAGATAGCAACATTGAGATATAGGTGTGTGGTATACACAAAGGGGTTGGTGCTCCTATGGGTTGGTGCTCATGAATTGTTGCTGAGTTGGTGCTTGGAAAAGTGGTTGGTGCTCCTATGGGTTGGTGCTCACGAATTATTGTCGGGTTGGTACTCAACAAAGGGGTTGGTGCTCCTCTGGGTTGGCACTCAGCAAAGGTGTTAGTGCTCCTGTGGGTTGGTGCTCACGAATTGTTGCTAGGATGGTGCCCAACAAAGGGGTTGGTGCTCTTGTGGGTTGGTGCTCATGAATTGTTGCTAGGTTAGTGCTCAGTAAAGGGGTTGGTACTCCTATGGGTTGGTGCTCCTACAAGTTCATGCTTATGAATATTTTTTGGGTTGGTGCTCATTCATATAATTCAGATTATTCTCCATGGTTTTCCCACATTGGGTTTCCACGTTATATCTGGTGTCTCTCTCTATCTTGTGTGGTGTTTATTGTTTGAGTTTTATTATATATCTTAAATTTTTGATTAAGTGGAATTTGGTTAAGGGAAAGTTTTATAAGATATATGATATACTGATTCACCCCCCGTCTTAGTATATCTTATGCTTAACAATTGGTATCAGAGTAGGTTCCTTTTGAAAAGTTTTACAGCTTGAAGGTAGATTGGGAAAACATGATGGCTAGGTCACAGGAAGGATTTTATACAAATAAGGCACCTTTGTTTGATGGGATGAATTATGCTTTTTGGAGTATGAGAATGAATGTTTATTTGATGGCCCTTGGATTTGACATATGGAAAGTAGTGGTGGAGGAATATGAAGAGCCACAGACATCTGCAATTACTCCAGTAGAAAAGAAGGCAAGTGAATGTAATGCTAAAGCTTTAAATTCTATTTTAAGTGCTTTATGTGAATCTAAATTTGTTAAATTTATGAAATGTAAATTTGATCATGAAATTTGGGTAAAACTTGCGAATATTTACAAAGGTGATGGAAAGGTTCAGCAAGCTAAGCTATAGACTTTTAGAAGACAATTTGAAAGTTTGAAGATGGAAGAAGAAGAAGATATATCAAGTTATCTCTTAAGAGTTGATCAAATCATAAATCAAATTCAAGGTCTTGGAGAAATGTTGGAAGAGTCAACGGTGGTACAAAAGGTTTTGATATCTCTACCAATGAGATATGATGCAAAGGTTTCAACAATTGAGGAGATGAAGAATTTAGCCAAGATAAAGATGGATGAGCTTCATGGTATACTCATGGCATATGAGATGCAGACAGAACAAGATAAACCCTCAAAGAGAGAAGTAGCTTTCAAGACATCAAATAAAGAGAAAGCTAAGATTCAAGAATCAAGTGATAGCTCCAGTGATGATGAAGATAACAATGGAGCAATTTTCATTTGCAAGCTAAAAAGAGGAATAGGTAAATATCAAGGAAAATTACCTTTTAAATGTTTTAATTGTGGAAATATTGGAAATTTTTTAGCTAAATGCCCAAATAAGGGTAATGATGATGAATAAGAAAAGCCTACATAAAATAATAATTTCAAAGGAAAATCTAATAAAGAATTCGAGAAGAAGAGCCTATATTCTAAGGATCCTAGCTCAGTCGAAGATAGTGGAGTCAGTAATTCAGAAGAAGAAGAGATTCTATTCATGGCCATACATGAAGATGATCAAGAGGAAGAAGAGGAGGAAGCTAAAGTGAATATGGAAGGAAAACTCATTTGTGCCCTTGAATATTTAAAAGCTATTGAGACGAAGAATCGAAGATTAAAGTGCTAGATTGAGAAAAATGAAAAGGAGTCAAAGGAAATTATTGATGATCTAACAACACACTTGGAAGAAGCCAAGAAGAATGAAGAAGATCTCACAACACAGTTGGAAATAGAAAGAAAAGAATGTCAAAGGTATGTTATTGAAATTTCCTCTTTAAAAGGAGATATTGAGAAAGTAGTCAATGATAAAGTAGTTAGTGATTCAAAATTTGAGGATAACACTAACATGCTAAATAAGATATTGGAAAGTCAAAAATAAAATTCAAATAAGATAGGGATCAGATTTGAAAAGAAAAAGAGCTATGTTTAAGCTCTTACAAAAGAGGAAACAAAAAGGGGAAAAGTGAATAATATAGAGGACATTTCAAATAGAGAAGGCTGGAAAGAACAAAGCTACAAAAGACAATCAGGTCAGAGATATACAGAGAGGTCTTAGTTTTATGGCTATTGTTTTTATTGTAATGGATATGGTCACAAGAAATTATAATGTAGAAAAATAGCTAAAAATTTTAGAAATAAGGAGAAGGAAAGTTAAGTAGAGTCAAACAAAAGCCACAACTCTTTTCCTCCTCTATCAAGCTTTGATGAAGAGACCATAGTATGCTACAAGTGCAACAACTTCAAACACATAGCTCGGTATTGTAGAAGCGTGTTCGAGTTAGTCAAGAAGGATCAAAGTTTCAAAGCTCCATTCATCAAGAAGATGGTTTAGACATGTTCATGGCAAAAGAAACAACTTGAAGATTCTATGATGGATCAGACAGCCCTGCATGTAAGAGGTAAAGATCATCCATGGTTAATTGATAGTGGATGTTCGAGGCATATGACAGGAGATAAAAGTAAATTCATATCTCTAAAGAAGATCAATGCTGGTATAGTGAGATTCAAAGATAAAACCACTGCTAGGATAGTTGGAAAAGGTACTTTGAATTTGGATTATGGTGGAACTAAGACTAAAAATGTTTTATATGTAAAATTTTTAAAGCATAATCTATTGAGTGTTATTCAAATATGTGATCAAGGATATACATTAAAGTTTCATAAAGAAGGTTATGAAATTAGAATAAAAGATTCAAATGAGTTGATTTTAGATTCTCAAAGGATAGGGAACAATGTATATGTATTATCAGATATCTTCTCAAAGGCACCATCAAAGGATACATTCAAAGATCTACAAGAGTAGTTGGGAGTAATTTCTATTACTTCCTACCATCGATGTTCAACATCAATTGAGGGGGAGCTAAGTGTTAGCTCCAGTTAGGCCCTTTTCCATTGATGTTAAAGGGGGAGAATAATAGGTATAGGTACAAGTGCAAAAATAGGTATAGGGAATAGGTACAGTTTGCTACAGTAAGGGGGAGTTACTATATGTTTTTAGATGATAGTATGTGTAGGTGACAGGATGTGGCAGTTTTAGGATTAAGGTTGCCATCAGTGACAAAGGGGGAGATTTTTGGAAATATTGTCATTGATGTCAAAGGTCTAGCATTATTGGTGATAAAGACCCCATTGCATTTAATGTTATTTGTAATTGATATATCTTGGCTAATGTGAGTTAATATTTATTTAATATTAATGAATATATTTTTGGTTTCATATGAGACAAAAGAAGGGCCCATGGAGAAGTTAAAGAGCCACTGGGTAAAGGCAAAAGAAGGATGGGATGTATTTTCCCATGAAGAGTCATCTTGGGGAATTCCAAGAGTCACCAAGTGAAGACAAAAGAGGAAGGACACAATTTCTCATGAAGGGACACTTTGAGGAATATGAAAAGTCACCAAGATAAGGACAAAAGAGGGAAGGACATTTTTGATCATGAAGGGTCACCACATGACTTTTCAAAGGCAAGGATATGAAGGGTCATACAAGTTTGGCACCATTTTCCATGAGGATTGAAGGGTCACAAAGGGGGAAGGCCAAAGGTCATTTATAAAGCTATAAATAAAAGCTTGAGAAGCCATTTGTAATATGTGAGATAGAGTTTGATATGATATTGTAATATCTAGCTTAGAAGAGCAATTGTGAGGGATGAATATGATTTGTATATGTTACATCTAGCTTAGAACAACAAAGGTGAGAGAGAGGAAAGAGATGTTGCATTGAACTATCATTTGTTAAGATAGAAACATTGAGAGATAGGTGTGTGGTATATACAAAGGGGTTGGTGCTCCTATGGGTTAGTGCTCACGAATTGTTGCTAGGTTGGTGCTCGGTAAAGGGGTTGGTGCTCCTATGGGTTGGTGCTCATGAATTGTTGTTGGGTCAGTTCTTGACAAAGTGGTTAGTGATCCTATGGGTTGGTGCTCATGAATTGTTGCTAGGTTGGTGCTCAGCAAAGGGGTTGTGTTCCTATGGGTTGGTGCTCACAAATTGTTACTGGGTTGGTGCTCAGAAAAGGGGTTGGTGCTCTTGTGGGTTGGTGCTCATGAATTATTACTAGGTTGGTGCTCGGCAAAGGGGTTAGTGCTCCTATGGGTTGGTATTCACGAATAGTTTTTGGGTTGGTACTCAACAAAGGGGTTGGTGCTCTTGCAAGTTGGTGCTCTTTCATACACTTGAGATTTTTCTCTGTGGTTTTTACCACATTGGGTTTCCACGTTATATCTGATGTCTCTCTATCTTGTGTGGTGTTTATTGTTTGAGTTTTATTGCATATATTGAATTAAGTGGAATATGCATATCTTGAATCAAGTGGTGTTTATTGTTTGATTTTTATTGCATATCTTGAATGTTTGATTAAGTGGAATTTGGTTAAGGGAAATTTTTATAAGATATATGATATACTGATTCACCCCCCCTCTTAGTATATCCCATGCTTAAGGGAAAGTTTTATAAGATATATGATATACTGATTCACCGCCCCTCTTAGTATATCCCGTGCTTAACACTTAATGCTTTGAATTTGTAAATATGATTCCTTATGAATCATTGGAGATGATATAGATTTAGACCTAAACATTTGATATTTTTAAGAGGGATATTTGAATATATTATTCTATGAATTTGGTTCAAGGATGAGTTATGGCATCTCCATTGAGATCATTATATCTCAATCACACAACTCAAGTGTGAATATGTATAACCTAGTGAGGGTGAGTGATTTAATAGAATTATCCTATAAATATAGTGATATTTGATGATTTAATCACTTAAATATATAAATTTGGTGATTTTTAATTATTTAATCACTTCAACCTATAAAATGAACTAACTACTAAAATAAAAAAGGCTCAATAACATTACATCCTAGTGTAATTAGTGTGTCCTAGGTGATTAGTATAGTTCATAAGTTTAAAATTAATGAAATATACACCTATAATATGTCTTATCTAGAGTATATGTGTCATACATATAAAAAATATTATTTCAAATCTATGAAAAATTGGTGAAAGGTATAGGATTCTAGCCTAAGTGTATATCTGAATCAAAAACTAAATTGGAGATTATGCAATTGTGTAGCTCATGTCTTTGTCACATGCCCCCATGAAAATATAGAGATTGAGTAAGTGTATGAGAATGAAGGTTATGCTTTTATGAAATGCCCCACTAAAATATGTAAACTATGAAAATGTGGAGGTCATACTTCTATGAAATACCCCCCTAATATTCCCCCACTTTGAGGTGAGGGAAATAGAATCTGGTAGTTAACTTACCTAAAAATAATTAATTAGTTGCATAATTTTCATATGAATCATGTAACATATAGGGATAAAAATATAAAAGTAAATATATACATTAGGCTCACAATGTGTGATTGCATCAAGTCTTAATGTGCATGATATAAATCACGGTAATGTATAGAGAGGAATAGTACAAGATCAACAAACAAACAATAACACACACAATATCACTCAATTTAATGCCAAATAATGGTCCATAGAGACCTCGTAAAAGGGACATGTTCAAATGATACACAATTTAAATGTATGACAAATTTAAATGTTTAATCAACATGGAATGGCATATTTAAAAGTCCAATCAACATACCATGACATAGGGGCCAACATGCAATGAATAATTAAAATGTTTCACAAGAAATAAAATATTAATAAATGTAAGACACTCAAGGAGGTGTCAAATAAATATATCATAAGCAACCAACATAATCATATTATATTATTCCTTACATATATGTGTTAGTAATAAATACTATGTAGCATATCATATCATGTACAGTGTGAAAAACATGATCATGGATATAGACATGGTAAGAATTAGTATATAATTTCAAAAATTATAATGTATAAATTATCATAAAATATATGAAACCTATATCAATTATCATCAAAGAAGAAGATTCCCTTATGTATTATATGATGTGAGTAGAGGAAATGTACAACATCTGAAAGTGCATATATCATGTGTAGGGTATGCCTATATCACACTTCAAAATGAGTGAAACATATGTGTATATAGGAATGAAATTATATTATATCTACTAACATAAACAAAACAACATAGGTGACAAGGAGATAAAAAAAATTGGGAATGTTGAATATTTTGGATTTTTCAATTTATTTGAATGTTTTTCCATTTTTAGCATATATTTTTTTTTTGGATTTTTGGATTTTTTTTTTGGAATATTTGAAAGGAAAATTCTATCCTATGGTCCCATCCAAGTTATTTTCATAGGTAGTTACAATCTAAGACTATGATATATGAAATTGGTTAAACTACCAAACATCATGCATATGAGTCATATATAGATTTGTATAATTTATGGTGTATTAGGTATGTGTATTAGGACTACATGGTCACAAAGAAAAAATATGAGTAGGGTTTTGTGTAACCCATAGTTGTCTGCACAACCCATCCTAGTTTCATCACCAAAATTATACAACCTATCCTAAAGTCCACTTTTCTAGTCTAATTTATTTTGGGTTATTTTTTATTCATGGTCTAATTGAATTTGTTACTAAAAAGTTATATGTTTGATATTATATTGAATTTAATCTTTAAACTAAGCCTAAAATTGAAAATTCCATTTTATGCATTTAGTCCAGTAGTATTTTGGCAATTAGATTTCTATTAGAAATTAGATTTATATTGATATATCTAAATTTTTCATAAATATGATAAGTATTTATTTGTTTTGGATGAAATTTTTAAAAATTCATTAAATTTCCCATTTCCATACCATTTCACCTCATTTTTTTTCAAATTACCTAGCTATTTCATATTTCTCTATTTCTTTTCCTAATAAAATTGATCTATTTATACTTTATTTCAGTTTAAATGACTAGGCATTCATACAATTTTATTCCTCTACTTCGTCATTTTTCATAAAAATGGGATTAATTTTGCTTAAGTTTGATCAAGTATCCAAGTCTTTGAATTTTTTTTTTGATAATTTGTAATTATTTTAATAAATAGACTTAGCCATTTTATTTCAAATTCATATTTCTAAGTCTAACAACTCTTTGATTTTCAAATGAACCAATGGTCACTAGCTTCCTTAAGAGTCCTTGGCCAAGAGAGGAGTTTCCACTTGTTGCTTGCTCATTTTCCTAGGCCTCTTTTAGTTTAGACATTTTTCATAAAATTCATGAGAGCCTAGGATGATGCCACATGGCATGATCCTATTTCCCTACTTACCCAACCCCCCTTAGTTTATTTAACCACCCTTAAACCTTTTGAATGTTTGTGATCATGTCACATGGCATGATCCCATTTCTTTGGTCCCTCATGGTAGTTAATATATTTCATATGATATTCAAGCCCATATATGCTTATCATCATGCCACAACCATGATCCCATTTATTTGGGCCCTCATGGTAGTCTATATGTTTGTAATGTCTCATTAGGCCTCAGGATAATGAGATTTGGACGCCTTTCAAGATCTTGTTTCACAAATATTTTACATGTCATCAACCTAATTTGACACTAAATCATGCCCTGAATGAGTGAATGAATGCCATGTGGCATCAACTACTAAGTTTACAAAGTGTTGGTATACACCAACATTTCACTTACTTAAAATTGATGGTCATCAGGCTTGTCAAGACTATCATAGAACTGATATACTTTTCCCTTTAGACCTAACCATTGAATCTAATAAGTCCTTTTAATTTTGAGTCTAATTTATCATGTGAAAGATCTAAAATTGACTATGTTTATCTGTTATTTTTATCTAAAGACTTAATCATTCATCTAATAGAATGAATTTATTATGTCTTTGGTGAAAATCCCCTTCTAGATTGCTAAATGTATAAGTTTTTCATCCTCTCTTTTTCTAAATTTATACTTATTAAATTTTTATGAGATTTAAAGTCTAATGGTTAAATTTATTTTTTTAAATACTAACAAATAATTGTTTTCTTGTAGGTCCAGATTCAATCAGGAATAACACTTATCATAATCTCATATCTCTACTTCTTTAGAAAAAATTGAATAAAGAGCCAAGCCTTTGACCCTTAGGGTGATCAAGATCATGCCACATGACATGATCCTACTTCTATAATCCATAAAGATGATCAATACAAATTAGGCAAGAAGTATATCCTTTAGGTAAATGGGATGAAACCATGTGGCATCATCCCACTCCTCCATGCCTAGTTTAAGTAAGAGTAGTAAATTGAGGTTGAGATCAAGCAAATCTATGAGATTATTCCATGTGGTATAATATCAAGATATTGGGGCATATAAGATGTGAAACAATTAATGAGGACCTTCGAAACTCAAGGTAAGTGAGATCTTACCACTTGTCAATATATCATTACACCATTGTCTAAATAAAATCAAAACCCTCAATAAGATGTGAATTAGTGAGCATTTGACATGCCATTGGGTCCCCATATATTATTTACATGTTGGATTTATATGAGTAGTAATGAGTGAATTCATGTAAATACCTTGCTGAGGAAGATACATGGCCTCCATGAATAAGATTTATGCCTAAATTTGATGTTCATATCACCTATTTTTCCTTTCTAAGATGTCAAAACCCAAAAAATGAGACTACGAGTCCATTCAAATCTATAAAATCATTAATTTTATTATCTTATAATGATTAAAGGAACCATGGGACACATGTTCTATATATGTTAAATAATAATGTTAACTATTATATTTGGTGTGTGTATTGGGATTAAGTTAAAGCATATATGACAAGGGGTCATCTTAATTAGACAAGGTCATTAATAAGCAAAGTATAGAAAACTAGCTAGATTGAGGGGGCCTTCAATGAATCCAACTACCTAAAATTTAGTTTGAAGATTAGTTATCATACACTTAATCTTGGTTTCATTAAGATTATGTATGGTCTAATTTAAATTTGAACAACAATGGTCACATCTCAATAAATATTTATGGCCACCCACCAAGTAGTTGGCTTTATGACTCAGTGGACTAAATAGCCTATATATTAACAATTATTGATTGAAATAAGGGTTGGTCTATTTAAAATTATAGCTAGATTAGAGGACTTGTCCATTTTCCATTTCCTTATAATCTCATGCTTTCTTAGTTTGGATTCTATTTTAGAATGAGCTGAGGCTATATGGAGATTTTTTCTATAACTCATTTGAACATTCATGAATCTTAAATTTATTTTCAGTGAACTATATTTTATATGAAATATTTATAAATGATATTCATTGTCTACACATGTTTATAGTGACTTTCATTTTGTGTTTTACATATCTATTAGGTCTTCAGAATCCTACACCATCTCTTCCTTTTGGTTATGTTTTCTATCCAAGAAAAGACTAGTTTATCAATAGATTTGTCTATTTAACAAAACCATTACTCTATAAATTAAAAATTGAGTTCATATTTCATTCTCTCTCTCTCTCTCTCTCTCTCTCTCTCTCTCTCTCTCTCTCTCTCTCTCTCTCTCTCTCTCTCTCTCTCTCTCTCTCTCTCTCTCTCTCTCTCTCTCTCTCTCTCTCTCTCATATATATATATATATATATATATATATATATATATATATATATATGTTAGATTATATTTAGAGGAGCCTAAATTTTAGTCAATTTTACAAGCATTACATAGACTACATGTTCATATTTTCACTTGTCTTATTTTATGGATTACCGAAATTAGTAGTCTAGAGACAAGTGCCAACCAAAAGTGAGTTCATTTTTAAATATGAACAAGTCTGGTTCTCTTAGACATAAGATAGACCAGAACTATTTTACAAGTCTTATAAAAGTATAACAAATAGTCCCATTATATGGAATGACTTACATCATCCAACTGAGGTATCTGGTACACCATGACCTGGTAGATAGAGTTCTTAGGGAAGTTTCTACCATTACCTACTTCCATTCATTTGAGGTAGGAAGGAAGAGGGGGAATCCTTACTAGTTAAGCCTTTCATCTTCCTCTTTTCACCTAGAGTTGGTGTGTTTTTGAAAAACATACCACCAACATATTGGTACTATAAGGAGGACTGATCTAGAATATCTTTTTAGATTTAAGACTAGTTTTAATCATGTGGTTAAGTTTTCCATGTCTTGTTGTGTTTCTAAACAACATACCAACAACTTGGTAAAAGAAGGAAGTTTAAATAAGATAATATATAATGTTTATTTTTTATTTTTATCTTATTACTTACCTTTAAACCCACATATGACTTTAGCTTGTATAGGTGGAATTTTTTTCCCTATGAACATTCCAAGGACTACACATGAGTTGCCTAAGAATCCTCAAAAAGTCTATTCAAAATATACCCATTGTGGGTTACAAATTTCTAAAGAACACCTTCAAGAAATTAAATGTGACATCATCTTAACAAATATCTAACATGAATATGTGTATTATGACCTATTTCCATATTCCCTAGATGAATATTCTTACCATTAGTACATATATCTACCAAATGGATACATCACTTCATGGGCTATCTTTGAAAATCTATTTGTCAACCATTTTAGTGTGTCTAAAGACCTTGATACCTTATATTACCATTTTTATATAGCCTATAGGGAGCCTAATAAACCATAGGTTCATTTAATAGTCATTTTCACTAGCTATACATGAAGTTGAAAGATTGATTCCTATAAATAGAGGTGGCTACTGAATTTCATCTTAGAGAATTGGATCTCCTAACTACTATACTTATTATGAGGACCCCATTTGCAATCACATCCTTGGCATCCACTTATCGAGAAGAGTTCATCATTAAAGAAAAAACTATGCTACATGGTTATGTTATTGAGTCATTCTATGTGTTTGAAGAACAAAGTGTCTACATCTAAAATACTTATAATTATTTGTCTATATGTCATCTTGTGTACCAATGTGTGCCTTATAATCAAACCTTACCTAAATCTTATGTCTAAAATGAATTACATGTGATAAAATAGAACCCTATTATGGATCAAAATGACAATGATTATATCTATTCAACACTTGATCAACATGTTATTTTTGTTTGTGTTATTAATCAAATGTATTTTAGTTATTTTTTGATTAGGTTTCATTTATTACAATAGGTGATACACAAATAATGTATTGGATGAATTATGAGACTACATTTATATGTTCATAATTTGGAGTATATGGTTGTAAAATTTGGATGGATATTTAATCAAACATGTTGAATAGGAATGTCCCATTCAAAAGGAAATAACCAATCCCTAAGAGTATTTTTGATGGTGATTCTGATGATGAAGAGATGAAAGTCATACCCAGTGAGCTCCAACATGAATATTCAAGTAAAAAAGAGTTGTGTTAACAATAAGGATAATCAAACATTTATTATAGTTAAATTGAAGATGAAATATAAGATTTAGAGTATATAGATGAAGAATATGTATATTATACATCTAAAATACCCATGTCATATGTTATTATTCCTATATTTGGTAGGTTGGCTCTAGAAGATCAATAGTTTGGTGGCATTCAATCAACACATATCCCTTCATTAGAGATAGAGGAATTAAAATAGAGTCAAGTGGTTATCTTTGAATCTAAATACTTGGATTATTTGAAGAAACATGTACAACAGGATTAAAATATCCATGAGATTCTCTAAGTAGTAGACATAATCAAGTTTCAAATGAGTAGCCATGAACATAGTGGTCTGAGTGAAGAGATGAAAATGACCTAATATAATATGTTTCTCCATATAATTCAACCCTTGATGATAAATCTAAAATGTCCTTAACTTGGGAATAAATAATTCCACATATTAGGGATGACAAAAATGATAATATGGATACTACCAAAATACTCATATTACTTGAATAATAGCCAATAGTGGATCCACCATTATACTGTCAAAAATAAAATATCTTTGCTAGGTTGGGTATAAAATTCACTCTTATATATACTCATGCCCACCCTTATCCCTTACCACAATTTAGTGTTTATATAGAGGTATTTCCTAAAATATATCTTAGGTGCTTCATGTTAATGGAATGTAAGTACATTTCCTAGTTTTATAACATAAATCTTATTAACTTACATGAAAACATTGTTAATATTTTTTTTTGGAATAATGTTTTTCAATGAAAATTATAACATAGATGTAAGTACATATATTTACTTGGTAGGATTCCTACCAACCCTCTCAAAATATTGAACATGAAAATGTTCTATTTTAGGTGTCTAACTAGTAAGGATATCTTGTTACTTGTCAAAAAACATCTCCTCAACCCTTACTTCCATGTTTGAAATATTTTGGAATGATCTTATAATTTTTTATATATTTTTTTCCTTGCTTTCCCTTCCTTTCTTTTTTATTGTTCTTGTTTGGGTCTATTTTATTATTATTTTTTATTTTTTCCTTGTTAGGTCTATTCCCAACTATGTTGTCCTATAGTTCCACATTAGTCAATGAAAGTGATGGATTAAAAGCATACAAGTAGGTAACATAAGTGAAGTTTATGTGGTGATTATTGATTTATTTTGTTGTCTTAGATCCTATCATTGAGTCAATCTCAAAGATTGAGGTTATGTTAAGTGTCCTAGACTTATTCTTGTTTAGGTAAAACTAGGTGGTTAGTGAATTTATCCTCTTGAAAACAAGCACAAATTTCACACCTTAAAATGTTTCTACATCTACCTGGGTGAACATACTATGATGGAAACCTATGGTGAGAAATCCATAGTTTTACCTTTCTTTTACCATAGTGGTCCCCAACCTTAAACTAAAACATAAAAGGAAAAGAGAAAATAAAATAAGAACATAAAATAAAATTAAAATCATAAAAACTTATTCCTAGGTGATTTAGGCAGCCTCTATCATGGCTATGGATGCATTTTTAGTAGTAGAGCAATAACTTGAGTGGGATTAGAGATAGCTTCAAGGGGGATATAGATGCCTAACTAGTAGTAGAGTAATGTCCAGGAGAATGCCTTCAAGGATAGATTCACTATCCTGATGGTTAGAACCATATCAATTAATCCTTACATGTCATATGAAATAATAAATCAATTCATTTTTGCACACACTAGTTCAAATAAGATACCTAATTTGGTCACTTAACTACTTCCATCTCCTCCCTTCTTAGATTCGATCATGGTCCATGAACTATGTTAAACTAAACTATATGTTCTTTGATTATTTATTTGATTCAAAATACTTAGGAGTATTTTCTAGTAGAGTCTTCATTTATAGTTGCTTGTACAATGTGCCCTAATTGCATCACTAAAATCATGCAACCTCTTTTTTCTGAGTCTAGTTTTCTAGTCTAATTTAGGCTCAGTCTCTTTTGATTTATGGTCTGATTGAAAAGGGTCTTCACAAGTTGTATTTTTGATATTATATTAGATTTACTCTTTGAACTAAGTTTAAACTTGAAATTTCCATTGTATGCATTCAGTCTAGAATATTTTTTCCAATTGGATATGTATTGGTAATTGGGTTTGCATTGATATAACTATCTAAATTTGTTATAAATTTGAAAAGTCTTGGTTTGTTTTGGATCACATTTTTAAACATACATTAAATTTCCCATTTCCAAACCATTTCACCTTATCATAACTATTTCATATTTATTTGCCTAGGATCATGTCACATGGCATGAACCCATTTATTTGGGCCCCTAAGGTGGTCCATATGTTTATAAGTCTCCCATTAGACCTTGGGTGAATAAGATTTAGAAATATCTCAATATCTAATTTCACTAATGTATCACAAGTCATTAGTCTAATTAGACACTAAATCATGCCTTGAATGAGAGAATATATTTTTTGTATCAACTACTAATTGGAGAGAGAGTTAACATACACATTAGCATTTCAATTTATTAAAATTAATGGTCATCTAACCCATCAACATTGTTATGGAACTTACATGTTTTTCCCTTTAGACCTAACTATTGAATATGCTAAGACATTTTAATTATGAGTCTAACTTATCGTTTAATAGATATAAAATTTAATATGTTCATATATTCTTTCTAACCTAAATATTTGATCATTTAATGGAATGGATTAATTGTGCCCTTAGTGAAAATCCCCTTATAGATTGCTAATTTTATAAGATTTTCATCCTCTCTTTTTATGAAATTTATTCTTAGTAAAATTTCATGAGATTTAAATTCCAACAACTAAGTCACTTTATTTAAATACTAAAGATTAATTGTCTACTTTCAAGTCTAGATTCAACTAAGAACTACCATTTTTCATAACCTCAGAGCTCCACTTCTTTGAAAGACATTAAACAAATATTCATGCCTTTGACCATCTGAGTTTCTAAGATCATGCCACAAGGAATTATCTTGCTTCTTTAATCCCTCTGGATGATGAGGGCAAAGTGGGTAAGAATCAAATTATCTAGGTAAATGAGATGATACCACATGGAATCATCTTACTTCTCCATGCCCAAGTTCAAATACAAGTAATATGATAAGGTTGAGATAGAGTGATTTTTAGATATGATGGAACATAGAATAATATTGAGACTCTAAGGCATAAAATACATGGAATTATTAATGAGTAACTTTGATCTCTAGGTGATCTATATCTTTCCACTCTTCAAGATCTCACTACACTATATATTAAAGAAAAGTTAAGACCCTTAACAAGCTATAAATTATCAATGAATTGACACATCAGAGGGTCCCTAATATTATTGACATGTTACATTTTTGTATGTATGAAGGAATGGATGTGTGGAATGTTCTTCCCAAGGAAGATACATTGGCCTCCATAAATAAGATCCAATCCTAAACTTGATGCTTGTATCACCTATTTTTCCTATTTAAACCATCATAACCTAGAAATTAGACTATAAGTCTATTCAAATGCATACAATCATGAATTATCTTGTCTTTTATTGATTAAATATAACATAAAACATAGTTTCTTAGATAATTTAGATACTAGTATTAATCAAAATATTTGTCATGTGCATTGGGATTGAGTTGAAACATAAATGATAAGGGGCCATCTTAATTAGACATGGCTATCACTAAGTAGAGTATGGTTAATTAAATGGAATAAGAGGACCTTATATAACTCCAACCACCCATGATTCAATTTAAATATCAGTTATTATGACCTTGATCCTAATTTCATCATGATTGTGCATGGCCCAATTCAACTTTGAGCAGTAATGGACACATCTCATAAAATATTTACAACCACGCATTAGACGGTTGGATTTGTCTTGGTGGACTAAGTAGCATATATAATACCAATTATAGATTGAAATGAGGGTGGGTAAGTTTATAATTAAAGATAAAGTAGAGTAATTAGACATTTTTAATTTTCTTTTAATATCCTTCTTTCTTAGTTTAAATTTTATTTTCGCATGAGTTAAGGTATGAAGACTTTTTTTGTAACTCATTTAAACATTGATGAATCTTGAATTTTATTTTCATGAACTAGATTCTATATGAAATATTTTTAAATGATATTCATTATGTACACATGTATATGGCAAATTTTATTCCCTCTTAAACATAATTAGTTGGTCCTTAGACTCTTGCACCATTGTTTCTTTTTGGTTGTGCTCTGATGGCCAAACAGAGACTAGTTTCTATAGATATTTATTTGCTTATTAGAGCCAAAACTATATACATTATAAAGAGAGCTTGTCTCTTCTTTCTCCATATTCTCTCTCTATTTCTCTTATTTATATATGTTTTAGATTCGTGTTACAATATCCTAAATTATATTCATTTATCAAAGATTTATTTTACTACATGTTCATCCTTTCACTTGTCTTCTTTTATGAATTATTTAAATTAGTAGACTAAAGACAAGTGCCAACCAATAAATGAGTTCATTATTAAATTTGAACAAATCTGGTTCTCTTAAACACAAGATAAACTAAATCTATTTCACAAGTGTTAAATAAGTAATCCAAATAGATCCTTGAATGGAATAAATTGAATCAACCAACTGAGGTATCTAGTACACCATGACCTGGTAGAAAAAGACCTTAGGTAAGTTGTATCCATAGCCTTATTCCTTTTAGGAGAGGTGGAAGGGAAGAGGGGGAATATTCACTAGTTTATCTTTTCATCTTACTTTCCCCCTAGAGTTGGTGTGGCTATGCCAAACACATCACTAATAGAACCCATCATTTTATGCTATGTGGTTTCTTTGAAGTAGCAATAATTAGAACATGTATGGTTTCTTTAAGTAACTAAGTATATTATTAAGGGTTATATGAGGATTTTATGGAATGTACTATATATATCTAGGGCAAAGGCCTCTTAAGTATGGGACAACTAGTAAATGGGTTTGCATATTTCTTACCCATTTTTGGAGGGTTAACCTTATTAGGTTTGATAATTAGTTATCTTGGAATAAACTTATCTTATTTAAGTGGATGTTCATATAGAATTTATTCAAATATGACTACCCTATTATAATTTCTATATTTAATACATCTATGCACTATGGAAAGTACTATGTGGATTTTATGCATCTAAGGACATCCCAATAACATATCAAAAACTCTTGTATATGGTATAAATGAAAAGGTGGTAACTACATGTGTTACACCAACCTATAAAGGTAAATCAATATCACCATTAACATGTTATGATGTCCCACTCAATACTCTAAATATTTTGGTCTAAGGGTACAAATCATCATGTGTATATCCCAAGTATAATTAGTTTCATGGTATATACATTATCACTAACATTGTTATCATTGTTTATGCTTATGGTCAAGGTATGATAAAATAAATAATGAATGAAAATATAAGTCATCATCCACTATTGCATAACTAAACCATAGGAGGTATTATGTGTGTATAAGTAAAAATAATCCCATATAATGAGTAACCACAATTTTATGAAGGAGGATGTGCATTGTATGCCATTTTCACTTTTGGATCTTTTTTAAAATGACCTTGTATAAGACTATTAAATATATTTTTATTTTGGTGATAACCAGGTTGTGAAATTAAATCCTTTGGAGGGTCATTAAAGGTAATATTTTTGTCATCAACGAGTTCTTGGATCTTATGCTTCAAGGTATAAACTTTATTTGTAGAATACCTAGGGCCTCAGTGATGTTCATAATATACATTAGCATAATATCCTCTAGGTAGAGGTAGACTCATATAAACCTATATTGGAGTAGGGAGAGATATGAGATGACACTCCACAAGCTTCTTAAGTAAATAAGTTAGAGACTCAGGTAATTATGTAAATTTACTCTTAGGTGTATTGGATAAGATGAGTCAATTATGTTGTGGTGACATTATTAAACATTATGGTTTTCTCCTTTTTAGGTTTTTTAGGTTTGACCTTGTATCTTGGTTTGATACATAACATAGTATTATATGTAGTTAATGTGTTTTCTACATACTTAAGTTTGTTCAAGGAAATAATTTTCATTTCATGGTCTCAAAAAATATGGCATAAGTCATCAATTTTTTTGACTTTTTGAAAATAATGGACTCGTGTAATGGGGAAGCAAGATTTGATTGAAGATGTATTGAATTTATTTATTGACCCTTAGATTTGTCATTTTTTTCAAAATTTTTTTATATCTCAAAACATATTAATTGATATGTTCATTGGTTCCTTTCTTGATCTTTATAATTTAAGCATATGACCTATTTTTAGTTGTGTTGATAGAGAAATGTGCTAGGAATTTATTGGCTAGATGTTTGAATTCTCTCACTTATTAGAGTGATAATTCATAAAACCATTGTAAATCATATTCCTTTACGCTCCTTGGAAATAACATGGTCAATTTTTTATCATTAGAGGTATAATCAAGGCATGACACATAAATATTTGAGGTGTTGTTTAAGATCACCCTTTCCATCATAAAATGTGAATTTGGGTGCAATAAAACCAATTAGAAAAGGGTGAAAATACATTTCATGTGTAAGTGGATTATGTAGCACATCTTGTGAATCAATATCACAAGGTGACTTCATAGAATTTTTCTCGAAGTTGGTAACCTTAGCTTTCACAAGTTTTATAGTTTAAACAATATATTGCATATTTTGATCACTAAGGTTTGATTTTGAGAAGTAACTAAATGAGATATACCCATTATTTAATTTGAATTAGGAATTGAAACCCGTAATTGGGTTTAAGTGTCAATGGTTCCCATGAAGGATGTTGTAATGGAAGTATTTGTTTCAAGGATTAAAGGTGTAAACACATAACCTGTGCCCCCACTATATGTAGGAATTGATGATGTGCTTAAGGGGATGGTAATATGAATATGGGGATTTCCCATAATTCTAATTGCATGATTAATAGATGTACTTGGTTAATAATCTATGATTTTTTTGTTTTCATTTCCAATATGGTTTGGAGGATATCATCAAGATCTTTAGGGTTTTGATGGATACACTCTTAAAACATAGAAATAATTTGTATTTGCCCTTGGATTGTTTATTCATGTTCATTATTGCCATTATAATAATTATTTTCATGATCATAAGCATCTTATATGATAACCTCTTCAACATTTTGTTTAGTTTCATTATTGACACTTTCATTAGTCATAGGATTTAATACTTATTTGGTTTAAGCCATCTTAAATGGAAAATAGGAAGATCAAAATGTTTAATACAAAAACCACCCAATATAGGACTAGGGATACACCTAGGTTTTATATAGATAAGAGAATGGATTTATAAAAAACATAAAATAAAAACCTCATGAGGCTAAATACCCTATGGAAAACTAAGGTTTGCATAAAGAGACATAGATTTTGGGTTCACCAAATGTTCAACCCTAAATTTAAAAATTTGGATAGGGTTAAGAATAGATTAATAGTTATAACACAAAGGTGATGGACTAATCTATAACATGCCAATTAATATAAAAATTAGATAATTAATATTATAAATTTATACAACTGAGATTGATAAAAATAATAAGGTAGAATTATTAAAATATATTGTAATAAATAAATTAAAATGGTACTTAGCTTGTTTAATATGTGTAAGCATATCTAGATTAGAAATAAGTGTAAAGTTTATATTAGTATTCTGGATCAGTCATTAGATTCTATAAATTCGAATTTTATAGTCATAGACACTATCATCAATGCTAGTGTCTGATTGTGATGTAGGTGTCTAGTACATAATAATGACTAGATTTGGATGTGACCACCTTCATTTTATGGGTTTTTTGTCACCTTTATATTGATGTATTCATATTTTGGATATAGGTTGTCACTCTTCAGTAATTTGTCAAACCCTATCTCTTTACCCTTTTTCACCCTTAAAATGAGTTTACTAAAAAATGGGTTAGTGGGATCATGGTGTGAGATTACCCCAAAGACCCCTCTATTAATGGCCACTACCTACATAGCCAATACTCTAAAGAGGGCCTCAGAATTATGTAGTTTACCTCAATGTGTGGTAAAGTGTGTGCACAAGGGTGAAATATACTATACAAAGATGCATGCAATGATATATTTTGTAGTTTGATAAATATCACTCATGGGATACTCTTTAAATTCCTCAGACCTATAACATGATTGCTCATATGCTTGGTATGAAAATAGGGATTAATAGGAAAAAAATATAGTGGTTGTGTATTTGATTGATTTATATTTATTAAGTGTTGGATATTTATTTTTAAAATGAGGAATGAGAAGGCTTAGAATTGTATTTATACCACACTTTTTGAATATATCTCATGTTAGGGGTAAATAAGATAATTAGGTCAACTTATAGGTTTCAAATCTTTTTTAGTTTTGATAAATATTATTAACTAGATACTATATAAGGATCTAGGCATTACCATTGATGATAGTGTCCCTTTATGATTAGTAATGTCTAGAAGGAGAGAAAATAGGTATGGATATGAAACTAATAATGAAGGATGTTTAATAGGTTTTAATATTTTTGTGTATTACAAGATACCTAGGTAATTATAATGATATAGATCAAACTAAGAGATAATCATTTAGGGATAGTGAGATGGAAAATGTGAGCCTTTTGGTAGAAAGGAGGTATAAAACTAAAGGTTAGAGTCTTGATTGATATTTTTCAAATTAACAAGACTAATATGCTATAAATATTCAATTTTAGTATCTATATAAACATCTATCCAAATATCACATATGTTGGGACTAAACATCTTGAATTCTTCCTTAAATATTTTAGCAATCTCTATAAGAAATGGGTTCAAACTAATACCTTTCCTACCACCAAAAATTTAGCTAAAAAATTCAAAAATTATGTGATATAATGGTATATCCAAATTATTACGCATTCCATTACATAATTATAGGATCTATTCAATTCTCTGGTTAAGGAATTTCAACATAATTATCTTCCTAAAAATAGCCTTAGCGATTTCATCAATGGTTAAAAACTTCCTAACAAATATGATCACACTTTTCAAACTCTTTTTTAATAATCTTAAATTCCCTATTTAATATAGGGTTAAGACTTTCTCTCCTCAAACCATAGAAGAGGATTTCAATCAAAGAAAAAGGTAATATTTCCTTATGGATCAATTTGAACCTTTTCAAAATCACAAAAAATGTTTTTTCAAAACTAAAACCAATGTAGTCACCATTAAAAATATTAAATTTAGGCCTCCTAAGCCAAATCAAGAAAAATAAGCCTTTATAATCAAATTAACTCCACACCTCCCTTTAGTGTGTAGGAAATGAAAAATTTATTATCTCCATATAACCCATTCAATTATTATAAAACTACTCCTCCACCATGGATGATCTTAATTAAAAAAAATGGTATCAACTCAACATATTTCACTCTCATGAGACATGTTTTAGCCTCGAAAAAAATATGGTATCCGTCATGTTTGGAGAAAACACATTCAAAATATTTTTGTGGCACTCATATTTGAAGAAAACATTGACCATGATGTTAATATAAAATACTCCCTTAATGAATATCTTAAATATTCCCAAAAGTGAGCCTATAATTCCAAATATACAAATCATAAGTCTCAAAAATATTTTCACTCATTAGATCCAAATACACATCATTATACCAAAAATGTTTGTGTTATTAATTTCAATTATGACTGATATAAAACTAATTCCCAATATGTGAATGCAAAAAATGTCAATTACCATCATAATTCCACTCAAAAAGATCATGTTAATAACCCTAGTAATCCTTCTACTAAATAAAAACTTATTAAAGACACTCCAACCAATCCTACTTAATCTTCAAATCAATAAACTAGTGATGAACCAACTCCACCATCAGAACCTCAACCTAGTTATTCAATTTATATTAAAATAATTACTAATAATCAACCTAAGTCTCATTCTGAATCTACCTATACACCATAGTGGAACTTGTATATTAACTTAATTCCATGCCTTACAAAATTACCTCAATGAAACTAGTGATAATTTCTATTTATCATAATAAGTTTCTCATGCAACAATTAAAATACATTGAAGATCCCATATATACTAGATATTATGTACCTATTACAACCTCTAATGATCTCAAACATACATAATTTCATGTTATCAAAACCATTTCTAAATATTCTCCACATATGAAACCCTCTATATATTTTCTTAAATAAGATATGATTAATGATAAAATCATTTTTTATGTCGATGAACCACCCCTCTTTATTACCATTATAATCAAAAAATACCTTAATAATAAAATTATTGGTGGATGAAGGCTTTGAAATTAATTTTCTCTCTCTTTAGTTACTCTAAAACTTGGATAATCCAAATATAATCTTAAGCAAAATATACTTGTTGTGGATTCAACAAAACTCATCAAAAGCATCTTGGTTATATTTGGCTCCCTCTAACTATCAGACCCAAAACAATATACACCAAGCTTATGGTTATAGATCTTATACTATCTTAAAAGATGATTTTAATTCATCCATGGACTCATTACATGTGAAATATCACATATTCTAGTATCCAATGTGTTGGTTGAATATTTTGTCGATCAGCATACTGATAAATAAAATAGGTCTGATCATCCAAAGTAGGAAGATTGGTCAGCCAAATGTATAGGTTTACCACATCAAAAGGGACTAATATCTCCTCTCATCAAGGGGAGGTTCCCTATAGACATGATATATATATAGAAAATAATACTCAAGGTTAAGATAAATTATCCATCTCTCTTTTTTCAGAGATGATGCATGCAAATAAAAGGAGAAATCTTAGGGATAATGACAGAAAACACTCCTCTTCTTTCAGAAGTACTAGTCAACAAACCATAATAATCTTCCTAGTAGTAATTGCAAAATGTAACCAAGGATGTAGTAATCAACAAATTGAGATGTAGCACAAAGTCTCCACTTCAATTGTGCAAGAGTGAGATATGAAGGACAATGAGGGCACAAAGTCATCCCAAGGTCCTTTACACAGAAACAAAAAGAAAACACACTAAAGGTGATTATAGAGCACAAAGTATCTCCATAGTTGGCTTCAAGACACCTTCCTAACTACTTCACTAATTCTACTTATTGAATTAAAGGAACAAAAAATATATTCAGGAAAAAGACAAGAACAGTTTCCCTGACAACAAAGATATCACAGCACAAAGTCCAAAAAGTCACTTGCTTTCTTAATCCAATAGAAAAATATGATCAAAAATCTAAGCTCAAAGTCTCAGTAATGCCTTTCAATTTGGGTAGAGTTTTGTTTCTGATCATCAGAGAGCAAGATCCACAATAACAAGAGAGTCCCTTATATAGCCTCTTCAAGAAGGACTTGGGAATAGTAACACATCATGTTGTATTGAATTTTGTCAAAAGACATGCTAGAATTTAGGGGCATTTATCTATTTGCTTTTCTCAATGTAGAGAAATGGGTCACGCTATTGAAATTTTGCATCTTTCAATATCCAATTGGTAGTCTACTTCTAAAAACATATCTAATGCATAAAAGTTTTTGGTCATTCCTGCTCTTTACACTCCTCTCAGTGGTTCTTCCTTTTGGCCTTGGCCTTAAAGCATTTGAATGCATTTGGTTCCATGCTTAAACCTTCAAGGATCAATGGCTATTTCATTGTTGCAACTTTGACATCCATGGGAATGTCACTTTCCTCAGCAATTCCTTTGGCTTTGTCATTTGATATTTCTTAGAGGGGACCTGCCCTTCGGGGCCTTGATAATTGGTCTAATTTAGGTCAAGAAGAGCCCCTAGCAAGTGTATCTACCCTTTGGGTGGTCTTTGGATGGCCTTCCAGCTTCTTTCTTTTGGTGGGATTTATCTTTTATTTCCTTTAGACAAAATGTCTCAAGAAATTCCTTCGAGCAATTTATTTTTTAGGTGAATTCCTTCAGACAAATTGTCTAGAGGATTTCAATTTTTCCTTTGCCTTGTTCATTTTCCCAAAGGAATTCAATTTGTCTATTTTTCTAGGGTAAATTTTCCAAAGGAAATCCCTTTGCTCTTTTGGCCTTTGAATTGGTCCATTTTCCCCCTTTCTGCCCTTTCAAGGGTTGTTTGAGCTCCAAATTAGCCTTTCAAGTTTTTGCAATAGTTCATTTTGGCTTTTGAGTGTCCTCCCCAAGGTATATTTGTCCCTTGGAAATTTTCCTTAGTAAATTTTATGTGAATCTCAAATTGTGACATGTGCCAACATTTGCTGCTCTTAGAAACAAAGCAAAATAAGGCTCGAAAGATGACATTTGTGTCTTTGATGCTTGGGGCACTCCTTTGAACTTATCACTTGAATCAACCAATTGAACCAACTTTGGTTCAACGGTTCAATGGTTCATTCCCTTGCTTCTATTGACCACTTGAACCAAGACTCTTTGAAAAAAGCCTTATTGAACCCATTGAACCTTGAACCTTGAACCCATTGAACCTTTGAAACAAAGTGGTTCAATGGTTCAATAGTTTAATGGTTCATTCCCTAAAAATGACTAAGTGTCAGAAACTTGTTCTTCTGATTAAACCTACATGTAGAAGCTTTTGAACCTACTGAACCATTAGTCCATCACTTATACTTTCTAAGCTCTTTGATCTTCATCGCACTGGTTGAAACTTTGAACCTGTGAACTCGTTGAACCTGTTGAACCAAAATGGTTCAAGGTTCAATAGTTCAATGGTTTAATCAGATCATTCTTTTTATTTGGCTAAGTCCTTTTGACCTCATTAAACCTTGAAGTAGTTAAACTTTGAACCTTGACAAATGAACTTAACTCTTGCTACTAATGTTGAACCTTTAAACCCATTGAACCTGTTGAACCAAAATGGTTCAAGGTTCAATGGTTTAATGGTTCAATACTTGTTTAGAAGCTCGCTAATGAACTCTTTTGGTTGAACCTTGTTATTGAACCAACTTTGAAATCATCTAAGTGTTGAGAGCTTGCTTCTTTCTTTTAGAGTTCGTAGAAATCAACCTGTGAAGCCTGTAGAACTTGGCCTACAGAGTTCATAGATTTCAGCGTGTAGAATCTGTAGATTTATGAGAAACTTGAAAAAATGAGGAATTTGAATGCTCAGAATAAATTTTGAGAAGGGAAGAGACTATTTTGGTTTGAGAAACCAAAATAGTTCACATGTTGTCCTAAAAAATGAGAAGTCTTTTTTTGGGGACAACAGCTGGCTCCAGTTGGGGAACTTCTATCAATTGTAAAAAAGAATTGAAGGGAGTAGAATCTAGAATCTCTAGTGTCTTCATGTGTACCATTAGGTTATGGAGTCATGTTACCAAAAAATGGAAGGCATCAAAAATGGAAACAAACAAAACAAAATAGAATTAAAAACTATACAAATATACATTTATACAGATGTAATGATCTGATACTTCAAGAGTTGAAGTATTTCAGATGTTGCCCATTGTGAGGTAGAGAAAAGAGTGTTCCATCTTGATATTTTAGCAAAAATCTATTTTCACCATTGTGTTGATGAATTATAAATGGGCCTCTCCAAAGGGAGTCAAACTTTCCATGCATCCCTTTTGGTTCTCTCCTTTTGTCCCACAGTAGGACTTGATCCACAATCTAGAAATCATGATTTTTGGCCTTTTGGTCAAAGAGTTTCTTTACCAGACTTTGATGAGTAGAAATTTAGTCTACCACCATGGTTCTCTGTTCATCCAGCTCAGTCAGGCACATGATTCTCTTATCAAGAGAGCTTTCATATGTCTGATCTTCAATTGCTTTTGCCAATTTTAAGGCTGACAATTCTAAGGTGATTGGTATTTCAGCATTGATACCATAAAGAATTTGAAAAAGAGACATACCAATTGCCCTCTTTGGTGTGATTCCATCTACCCATAGAGTATCAATAAATTCTTTATGCCATGTCCTTTGATTGTCATATACTAGCTTCTTGATGATAGTTACCAGGTTCTAATTGCTTGATTCAGCTTGTCCATTCCCTTGTGGAAAATAATCAGAAGAATGGGAGAGTGTAATTCCATAATGGAAACAAAATTGTGTAATCTCCTGGGAAGTGAAACAAGCTACATTGTCGATAACAACTTTTTTTGGAACTCCAAACTTGGAAATGATATTCTCCTTGAGGAAATTGCATACAACTTCTGAAGTAGCATGCTTAGTTGGGATTGCTTCTACCCACTTGTTGAAATAGTCAGTTGTTGTAAGGACATAATCATGTCTAGCACTTAAATATGGGTTTATAGTCCCAATAAAATCAATCCCCCATTGCTGGAATGGTTCTTCTATGATCACTAACTTGAGATGCAAGGCAACTAACTTGGGTCTTCCAATAAATTGCTAGTAGAGTTCACATTTTCTCACCCACTTATATGCATCTTGGGAAAGAGTTGGCCAGTAATACTTGGCATACATAATCTTGTGAGTAGTCACAAGAGTAGAAAAATGTCCTCCATAGGCTAGATTATGGAAATATTTCAAAAGTTGGCTTTGTTTCTCTTTATCTACACAGCGAAGGAATACTCCATCTATGCTTCTCTTATACAAGCCATTATCGCAAAGGACAAAATTGGTAGCTTTCAACTTGATAGTCCTCCTTTATTTATAAGACAAATGAGTAGGACATTCACCATAAGTAAGGAAATGAGCAATACCTAAATACCACTCATTGGTAGTAGAGACAAAAAGGACTATTGGTGTGTCTTCCACTTTAGCTTCTACATGTTGTGTATCTTTTGGCTTGTTGTCAGAAATTAATTAGCATAGGCCATTTTACCTAACTAGCTTTGTTGGCTTAATGTCTAGATCAAAATCTTGGATCTTTGTAATCCAATTGCCTCTTTTTGTGCCAAACTCCTGGTGAGTTAATATGGACTTGACTATAGTGTCAGGAACTCAGGCAGTAGTGTGTGAATTTAGGCTATAGAAGCAGAAATGTTTGGCTACTTTCACCACTGCATAATCATGCTTCTCTACATTTGAATACTTCATCTCATGGGTTTTGAGAGGGCAACTCATGAAATAAATGGGAGATTCCATACCTTCCTTGTCCTATTGAACAAGAATTTCTAAAAGTGTGTTTTCAAAAGCATAGCTGTATATGATGAAATCCTTGTTGTAATCTAGACAAAATAAGGTAGGGGCATGGGCAATGGTAGTCTTGATATTCTGAAATGCTGAATTTCCTTCTTTAGTCCAACTGAAGGTGGTCTTCCCTTTCATCATGTTCATAATGTGTCTAGTCTTCTCAGCAAATTGGGGATGAACCTCCATAAGAAATTCACCTTTTTGAAGAAAGAGTGAACAACATTTTTACTTTTAAGAAAATTAAGCTCTTGAATAGACTTGACTCTATTTGAGTCAATCTTTATGCCTTATTTAATCATAATGTGTCCAAGGAGTTTCCCCTCTATTACTCCAAAAATAGACTTCTTAGGGTTCAAAGAAATACTATTCTTGCGACAACGCTCTATCACTTTTTGTAAATGGCGTACATGATCAAAATGATGCTTTGAAAATATGGTTAAGTCATCAAGGTATACCACTATGAATTTACCTATCTCATCTTTGAAATCTAGGCCCATTTCTCTCTCAAAGGTGGCACTAGTATTTATCAATCCAAAAGGCATTCTTCTATATGCAAATGTACCCCAAGGTGTGGTGAATGCAGTCTTGTGTTGGTCTACTTCACCAACCTCAACTTGATTATATCTTGAGAATCCATCTAGCACTGATAACATCTTTGAACCTATCACCATTTGAAGCACTTGATCCATGATTAGCAAAGGGTAATTATCTTTCAAAGATGACTGATTCAAATTCCTAAAATCTACACAAATGCAAATTTTGCCACTCTTCTTCCTTACAGGCACTATGTTTACAATCCATGTGGAATGATGGATTGGGAAGATTATTTTAGCATTTAACATTTTTTATATTTTAGACATAATAGTACCTAATATTTTTGGATTGTACTATCTAGATTTTTGCTTATACGGCATTGAGTCAGCCTTGAGAGGAATGTCATGGTAGATTTCATTAGGTCTAAGAGACTTCATGTCATCATAAGAATATGCTAAGACATCTACATATTGATGGCGTAAAGTGGTGAACTTGAATATTTCTTTAGGGGTGCAGCACTTACCAATGTTAACCATTTTGGGATTTTATTTAGTAGTCAGATTTACTTGATCGAATCCCTGAGAGAAGTTTGAATCTGTTTGTTGTTGTTTGATAAATATATCATGCTTGTCAAATAGTTTCTCAAGATAAACCAAGCCTTTGGGAATTTTATTTCCTTTTAGCTGTAATAATTCTTCATTTATATCTAAACTAGATTCAGAGACTGGTTCATACTTTTGAGATCCATTGCCTTCAAAATGTAGTTGTTCAAAATTGTCTTTTCATTCTAGGAAATCAATGATCTAATGATCATCATTGAATACTTGTCAATGATTAGCATTGTTAGAAACACTTGGTCTATAGATTAGCTCAATAGTATACCTGTCTTCTTTGAAATTTGAGTGAAGAACTAAAAGAGTTCCTAAAATAGCAAGTGCATCAGCTCTATCATTAGATTCCCTAGGTATGGCAAAAATGTTGAAAGCATCAAAGCTTTCAATTTGGTCCCAAACTAGGTTGCAATAATGGCATAATCTTTCATTCTTGGTTTGGTACAATTTTCTCACCTAACAAACCACTAATATAACATCCCCTTTGGCATGAAGAAACTTGATGCCTTTGTCTTGAGCAGCCTTCAATCCAAGCAATAGAGATTCATATTTAGTTGTATTTTTAGTGTTGCTAAATTGTAATTTGAAAGATGAAGGAAACATATCTCCTTGAGGAGATATCAACACAATCTTAGCTCCTGAACTAGTAGAGGAGTAGCTACCATCAAATTCCAAAGTCCATACCTCATTAGATACTAGTTTTTCTTTAGACTTCCCTTCATTAGAGAGGGAGGGTCCTTATTCATTTGTATTACAACCTACTAGTTCTTCTAATATTCTAGTTGAACTAATTTTTGGGTTGACACTTTCAAGAATTATATCAGATATTTCATGCACTTCATCTATAGATAGAAAGTAGTTAGCCATACCTGAGGATTCAAAAATAATTTGAGCTTCAAGGGCTAATGTTTGGGTTACCACATATTTTTCCTCCTTTTCAAGGAGCAATCTCTTCATTATGCCTTTGATAGGGATTCTTGTCTCAGACAAGTCCATGCTTAGTTCTCCTCCCACATCCTTGCAAAAATTTCATCCAAGAAAAATGCCATAGGATGCTGGGATGTCAGCCACCAAGACAGTCATCTTAATTCTCTTGTATGGAAAGGATAAAAATGCAAATTAGGCATATTTGATTTTTCCCAGTAATGGTACTTGCTTATTTTCCATGGAGAAACATCTCCCAAATGTCTTGGTCAATGTGAGGCCAAGAGATTCAGCTACTTTAGCAGGCATGGCATTCTCAGATGCACTTGAGTCTATAATATAATTACTTAGCTTGTGACCATTTATTAATAGGGAAACATGGAAAGGTTCTATTTTCCCAGGGGCAGCTGGAGGAGTAATGACAAGATTATTCAGAATAGGCATGTTCTTTAGGGAATCAGGGTTTACTTTTTTAGCTTTTTATCCTATAGGGATAGTTTGGTTCTTGACATATTGGACCAACTTATTCAATTGATCAAGATTATACTGCAAATATTTAAATTCAGACATTTGTATTTTGGTCTTTTTGACATGATCAATTATGTCAAATGGCTAAATTGGATTAGGAACAGAGGAAGGTATTTCAACCTTTTGGGTTTTAGGAGGGATAGGAGGAGGGTTGGTTTGTGAAATTAAATTAGAATGTGAAGGTGAAATTGATGTACTTACCTTTTGGGTGATCACTAAATCCTTTGATTGGAAAGGCAGAGTGGTTCCATGCTTAGCAATTGTAATTGATAGTTGAGGTTGCTCCTCTGTCTTCCCTTTATCAACTTTCTAAACTAATTGGTTCTTGGACCTAGTAAACACTGCTTATGATCCATCAAAAGCTTCTCCTTTGCTTCTAGGTTCATCTTGGTAGTTCAAGAAACCAATGTGGGAGTCACCAGCTGATTATTCTTGATTTTTTATAAGGAGATCAATGTCATTTTCTTGATTCAATTCAAGCTAGAAATAGAACTCTGATTCTACTTTAAGATATCCCATTGTTGAATTGGTTGGAGGAGCTTCCAGGGCAAGTTTCGCTTGTGGGGGAGGAAGATGATTTTGTTGCCCTTGATTTCTAGTAGTATTGCCCTGATATGACTGATTTAGAAATGTCCTTCTTGGCATATCTCTATATGAAGGAGTAGAAGACATTCCTTGCGCCATTTGCTTTTTGAGAGAAAGCAACTCATTTACCAATTTCTGCACCATTGGATCTGTGGTGCTTGTAGATGAATATTCAAAAGATGATGAGGGTCTATTTTTATTTGGATCTCTTCTTATATTCCCTACTAATATGAGATCATATTCTACCTTAGTGGCCAAATGTTGAGCTGTAGTAAGATCTATTTGACCAGCACATCTCAAAAGAAAACTTACTTCAGGTAACTGAGAATTAATGAAGAAGCATTTGAGATTCTCAGCTATAGGTCAAGCAATTATAGGAATTTTATTTTTCAATTTTTCAAACTTGGCTATGAAGTCCCTCATTGGTTCATGAGGTTCTTTCTTCATCTGTGTAAGTTGATCCAAAAGTGAATGTGCATCTTCTGCAAGTTTGAATCTAGCTTCAAACTTAGCTTTGAGGGTATTCCAATTAGTTACTGACTGAGCTTGTAGATGATAAAACCAATCTACAGTAGCACCTTTTAATGTTTCTACAAATACCCTAACTACTACATCTTCAAATTCTACTCCAATTATGCCATAGGCTATGCTAAAGGCTGAAATGTGTTCATCAGGATGAACTTTTCCATCACCATAGAATTTGGGGAAATTCTTCCTTAAATTGTGTGGAAGCTCATGTAGAGGTGGACTAAGATTGAGAGGACCAAAAGAATTACCCCAGGGACCTTGAACTACCATTATATTATTATGAAAAGGAGGAATAACAAATCTTAGAATGGTAATTATTGGCAAAGCTTTATCAACAGTAAAAGTGGATACTTTGTTTGGTAATGGAGATCTAACTTTAGTAGGAGGAAAGCTCTTGGTTCGTTAGAGGTGAGATGGTGAAGGAAATAGATCAAAATTACTTTGCTATACTAACTCAAATATAGGGCCAATAATACCTTTATCCCTTTGGCTTTGTGTATACCTTGAATCTGCCAGATTGTGAAATAAAATGGAAAAGAAATGACCTTGCTTTAGTTTGAAGCTTGAGGCTTTAAACTGTGCATTCTTTCTCGGTTAGTGTAGAGGTGAATGGTAAAGTTATAATAATAATGCGTAAAACACAAAAATGGAATGGAGTCTATAAGGGATAATGGTAGAGACTAATTCCATCTAAAACTTGAGGTTTCAGAATGCACATAACTATATCCCCAGCAGAGTCGCCAAAAACTATTGGTTGAATATTTTGTTGATCAACATACTGATAAACAAAATAGGTCTAATCATCCAAAGTAGGAAGATTGGTTGGCCAAATGTGTAAGTTTACCATATCAAAAGGGGACTAATCTCTCCTCTCATCAAGGGGAGGTTCCCTATACACACACACACACACACACACACACACACACACACACACACACACACACACACACACACACACACACACACACACACACACACACACACACATATATATATATAAACAGAAAATAATACTCAAGGGTAGGATAAATCATACATATCTTTTGTTTTAGAGATGATGCATGCAAATCAAAGGAGAAATATTAGGGATAATGATAGAAAGCACTCCTCTTGTTTTAGAAGTACCATTCAACAAACCATAAGAATATTCTTAGTAGTAATTGCAAAATGTAACCAAGGACGTAGTAACTAGTAGATTGAGATGTAGCACAAATTTTCCACTTCAATTGTGCAAGAGTGAGATACAAAGGACAATGAGGGCACAAATTTGTCCCAAGGTCCTTTACATAGAAACAAAAAGAAAACACACTAAAGGTGATTATGGGGCACAAAGTCTCTCCACAGTTGGCTTCAGGACACCTTCTTGACTACTTTCACTAATTTTACTTATTGAATTAAAGGAACAAAAAATATATTAAGGAAAAAGACATAAGAACAATTTCCCCAACAACAAAGTTATCACAACACAAAGTCTAAAAAGTCACTTGCTTTCTTATTCCAATAACAAAATATGATAAAAAATATGAGCTCAAAGTCTCAGTAATGACTTTCAATTTGGGCAGAGTTTTGTTTTTGATCATCAGAGAGTGAGATCCACAATAACAAGAGAGTCCTTTATATAGCCTCTTAAAGAAGGACTTGGGAATAGTAACACATCATGTTGCATCAAATTTTGTCAAGAATACATGCTAGAATTTAGTGAAATTAACCCATTTTCTTTTATTAATGTAGAGAAATGGGTCATGCTATTGAAAGTTTGCATCTTTCAATATCCACCTGAGAGTCTACTTCTAGAAACATATTTGATGCTCAAATGTTTCTGGTTGTTCCTGCTCTTTATGCTACTCTTAGTGGTTCTTCCTTTTGGCCTTGGCCTTAAAGCCTTTGAATGCATTCGGGTCCATGCTTAAACTTGCAAGGATCAATGGTTATTTCATTGTTGTGACTTTGATGTCCGTGGGCATGTCACTTTCCTTAGCAATTCCTTCAACTTTGTCATTTGATCTTTCTCGAAGGGGACCTACCCTTTGGGTCCTTGAGAATTGGTCTACATTGGGTCATGAAGAGCCCCCCACAAGTGTATCTACCCTTCGAATGGTCTTCGGATGGCCTTCAGACTTCTTTCTTTTGACGAGCTTTATCCTTTATTTCCTTCAGACAAAATGTTCAAAGGAATTCCTTCTAGAAATTTATTTTTTGGGTGAATTCCTTTAGATAAAATGTCCATAGGATTTCACTTTGTCTTTTTCCTTGTTCATTTTCTCGAAGGAATTCACTTTGTCTATTTTTTTGGGGGAAATTTTCCAAAGGAAATCCCTTTGCTCTTTTGGCCTTTGAATTGGTCCATTTACCCCCTTTTTGCCCTCTGCAAGGGTTGTTTGAGCTCTAAATTAGCCTTTTAGGTTTTTTCAATGGTTCATTTGGGATTATAAGTGTCCTCCACAAGGGTTGTTTATCCATTGTAAATTTTCCTTAGTCAATTTTATGTGAATCTCAAATTGTGACATGTGGCAGCATCTACTGCTCTTAGAAAAAAAGTAAAATGAGGCTCGAAAGATGACACTTGGCAGCATTTGCTGAGTTCTATTAGTTTTTTTTTGTTTCCTTAGTCACTTTTGCCACAAAAATTCCCTCTGCAAGGGCACTTTTGTCTTTGATGCTTGGGGCACTCCTTTGAACTTGTCGCTTGAATCAACCAATTGAACCAACTTTGGTTCAACAATTCAATGGTTCATTCCCTTGATTCTATTGACCACTTAAACCAAGACTCTTTGAAACAAGCCTTATTGAACCCATTGAACCTTAAACCTTGAACCCATTGAACCTTTGAAACAAAGTGGTTTAATGGTTCATTCCCTAAAAATGACTGTGTTAGAAACTTGTTCTTTTGATTAAACCTACCTATAGAAGCTTTTGAACCTGCTGAACCATTAGTCTGTCACTTCCTTGTTCTTTTTAAGCTCTTTGATCTTCATCACACTGGTTAAACCCTTGAACCTGTGAACTTGTTGAACCTGTTGAACCAAAATGGTTCAAGGGTCAACATTTCAATAGTTGAATGGTTCATTCTTTTTATTTGGATAAGTCCTTTTGATCTTATTGAACCTTAAAGTGATTGAACTTTCAAGTGGTTGAACTTTGAACCTTGACAAATGTGCTTAAATCTTGATGCTGAAGGTTAACCTTTAAACCCATTGAACCTGTTGAACCAAAATGGTTTAAGATTCAACGGTTCAATGGTTCAATCCTTGCTTAGAAGCTGGCCGATGAACTCTTTTGGTTGAACCTTGTTATTAAACCAAATTTGAAATCACCTAAGTGTTGAGAGATTACTTCTTTCCTGTAGAGTTCATAAAAATCAACCTGTGAAGCTCGTAGAACTTGGTCTGCATAGTCTATAGATTTCAGCCTTCATAGTCCGTAGATTTCTGAGAAGCTTGAAAGAATGAGGAATTTGAATGTTCAGAACAAATTTCAAGAAGGGAAGAGACTATTTTGGTCTGAGGAACCAAAATAGTTCACATGTTGTCCCAAAAAATGAGAAGTCTATTTTTGGGGACAACACAATGCATAAATTTCATCCATAATGGCCAAAGTTAAAAATATGGAGCATATCCCAACCCTTGGGAAATTTAAATTCCTAATACTAAATCTTAGTATCACATCCCCACCATTTCTCACATTAATAGTACACTTCTTCCTTAGTTATTTAAACATGAATCTCAACCTCCATACCACTCTTGCAGATTTTAAAAATAATGAATCCAATGATTTGAAAGACCTTTGTAATACCACTCGATCACCTTCTTATATATTAGAATAGATTCTTCCTTATTTTTTTTGATGAGATAGGACAATCCATTTGATTTATGATGATACTAAAATTCCTCCCCCATATAATTCTAATGAATCATATTAGATATAATATGACTTTATTTGTAGTGATTATGGAGTATCGAAACTATTTCAATACCCTTTACTAATGTCACTTCACAATTTTAATAACATGGGTGTCTTCACAAAAGAAACTCCTAATGAAATTACTTATTCATCTTCTCATGAATGTAACATTTATCCATATTATTATGTTTATTAAATTATGTCCCAATCCCAATCATGGGATTTGTATTTAGTGAATTATCAAAATAATATTTTTAAAATGCATGCTTTTGGCTGTGATGTTAATTTGGTCCACATATTATCTAATTATGGTGACACTAAACCAAAACTTGATGGTTATGTCCCTTCCATTAATCCACCATTGGTAAACACTCCATGGGTTACCTAGGAAATTATTAATACTCCTAAATTTTATGGCATCAACCATCCTAATATTGTTCAAACAATTAATCATATTCATAATGTTATTGGTTAGTTTGATAATGTTTAACATATCACTCATTTACTTGACTGTATTAGCCAACTGAAGATAGTGCAACCTTTAATTCCAAACTACATTAGCCAGGCATCATGAAACATATATATAGTCTCTTCATTTTCATCACCTTAAGTATACTACCTTCATAAACATGATATATCCAATATTATATGTGTCCCTACTAATTGTGTCAAATAGACCAATATAATTAAACTAAACCCTTATATACCCTCCTATATTAGCTAGGATAGTACCATATAACCAAACTATTTGCTTTTTTACTTCATCCCCTAAAATTTAATTAGATGATAAAGCTACTAATTTAATAAAAACCCATTCCAAGTTTGACAACAAAGGTAATCAAATTATGGATCTTGAAGTAGACATCACATATTATGGACCTTTACCTATACTTCCTAGTGATAAAATTATCTTATAATTAATCAATTCTAGAGAGCCTAAATTTCCTCATTAACATCACAAGATTATATACATACATTTTAAAATGGCACCTTGCTTTAGTAATTTTATTTCTAGCATTAATCTAAAAACACATCATATTTCTAAGCTTCCTCTAGATCTATAGCATTTCCAAGATGGAAATTCCATGATTTTTGAAGAAACTATTGAAATTAATGATGACACAACTTGCTCACCTAAATTAATTATTGTCACTAAGAAAATTAATATATAAGAGAAAGATAACCATAATCTCTTCTTCCATAAATATCATAAACCTTTTATTGGTGATATAGATATATACCTAAAATTGACCCTAGCATAGTTATCGATAACATAATCACATATTCAGATGTGAAACATGTGTGATAAAAGTAACAAAAAATCCTCCTAAGGTTTTTACCTTATGTCATAATGAAATAATTAAGATCTTAAATGTTAAGTTCATAACTATTGTATATAAATCATTATGGGTACCCAACATTATTCCCATTCATAATAAATTCACTATGGCCATCTACATCTATATTGACTTTCGTAATCTCAACTTAGCATGTCCCAAAGATAATTGATCCAAAATTTAAATTGGTAATGTTAGAAACATGAATTAACTAAATAGATAATCTCTTTGTAAAATAATATATCTTGAAACACTCTTTTTATTGATCTTTTATGGATGTAAAAATTAATAGAGTTCAATAATAAGTTCTGACATCCCATGACCTAAAATAGATAGGTTTTTTGTACAAAGGTTGAAACAATAATAATATGTCATCATAGGAACAATTTTAATGGATATTTTTATTCCTCCAAAAAAACTATACAATTTCAAAAAAAAAACGTCATGTATTTATGAATTCATATGTGAAATTTATGGTCTCTAAAAATTAGTACGTTTGGATTGGCAACAAACTTGCCCTATCAGTTTCATGAGCTAGAGGGTTTTTATTGCAAATGCTATAAAATTTGAAAGGAGAAAAAGTGGTGTAAAAAATGGCTGAAAATGGTTTGTCTTCATATTCAAAGTCTTTTGGACTTTAATTTTAATCTCTCTTTATTGTTTGAGTTTTATATAAATGTAAAAATAGCATCTTTTTAAGGATGGGAGATGTTCTTAACAATAATTCTTCTTGATTGTATGTGTTTTTTTGAGTTGAAGTGTGGAAATGAGAGAATGAGTGATCAAGTCATATAACATGTGAGTGTTTGAACATACTATATGAAAAGTATGTTTATGAAGGCCTCAATAAGGAAATAAACTTGTTATTTTAGCATTCAATAGTGAAATAAGGAGGAATTCCCTCACTCTTATTAGATTTTTCTCTATTTGAGTTTCAACAAGAGATATCCACAAAAAAGTTGAATATATAAGTGATAAGTGTGACTTCTGAAGATCAGAGGATACATGAAGATGATGAAAAATGATACTAAAAATTGGAAGAGTATGTTATAATCACATATTAATCCATGAATGAGATTCAGAATATTATGAATATCCTCATGGAAAATCTTGGAGTTTCTATTGATAGTTCTGAAGAAAGTGAGGAGATTAAGACTTTTGACCATGAGAAAAAGAAGCCTTAGTTTATCCAAGCTCCACCTCCATTCAAATTAGAGGTGAAAATCGACATTTAAACATATGAAGGTGAGATAAACATATATAATATTTATAATTCATTAGATGGATTATAATTATAATTTAATTTTCATCAAATTAGTGAAAAACAATAAATTTCATTCATAATATCAAAGCTAACTAGTCATGATATAACCTTGTTTGAGAGTTGTCTTATTTATTTGGTTGTTAATAAGCTACCATAAATTATTAAATGGGATGAATTTAAGAATTTAATTAATAATAAACTTTATATTATTTATTATGAAGAGGAAATGCCTATTGAATTGTAACAACCCCTCAGGGTTATCTAAAATTAGGTTATTTTTTTAAAACTCAATTACATAATTAACTAAGCATTAATGATCCCTAACTAAATCAATCATTGAAGATAAATTAAATTATTAAATATAAGGTTAAGTTTTAGATTTATTTAGCTAATGATCAATATAACATATGTTGATTTGCTTACATAAATTCAATAATATAATGTACAAAGTAATCTAAGCTAATAATTCAACCATTGCTGATTAAATAGAAGTTGTGTCTTAGCGAGTAATGGCACTAATAACATAAATTAATATACATTATTGGTGGATCATTTAGAGAGTATAAAAAGAATTTTAGTTAAATATATTGGAATTAATAATGTTATTAAGGCTATTAGATACGATAGCCTTAATAACAGGATTAATTCCAATATATTAGATATAATTCAGATTAATGCCAATATATATATATATATATATATATATATATATATATATATATATATGTATATATTTGACTCAATTTATAAAATATGGCTGATATATTAATTTCAATATATTAGATATGATTCAGATTAATGCCAATAAATATCTGATTTGTAGGTTCTTATAAAAGGGCTAGTGAAGAGCTCTATATATATATATGTATATATATATGTGTGTGTGTGTATATATGTATATAAATGTATATATATATATGTATATATATATATATGTATATATATATATATATATATATGTATATATATATATATATATATATATATATATATATATATATATAACACAAGATTTATTAAAGCCCAATTATGTGATATGACTAGGCTAGATGAATATATGTGTTATATGGAGAATCTATTCTAATTAGTGATATCTTTAATCCAACATACAAGATTAGGTATATAAAATAATTTATTGAATATTTTCATACCAAATATAAATATGCTATGGGTGATCATATTTCAACCATGTCCTTTAGAAGAATAAATCAGAATATTAAAGTAGTTAATGAAAGGTTATGTGCAAAAAGAAAGGCATAAAAAGAAACTATGAAGTTTCATAAATAGATGGGTGCAAAATTCTACAATTCTCTTGATGATTATTTTGGTTGTATGGATGCACATAGATATAAATAATACAAAATAAAAAATAAATATCATTATTTCAAATATTCCTCTAGAAAAGAGTTTACTTATAATAAGCCTTGAAAGCCTACATATAAATCTATAAAAAATAAGTTTAGTCCAAGAAGGATATTTAGAAAACTGAAATATGAATTTCAAAAGAAGCCTATCAAATGTTTCATCTGTCAAGGTGAACATTATGTAAATAAATACCCTAATAGGAAAAAATAATCCAAAAATATTAATTTCATGAATAGCTATGGAAGTAATGAAGATGAATATATTCTAGTTTTAGAGGAAGATGAACTTCAATATGAATCAGATATTTTATAGGAAGCATCTAATAATGATATAACTAATAATCAAATAAATATGCATCTAGCTAAATCTAAATCAAAAAATGAATCATCTGATTATGATTCAGATATAGGATTTTACATTCATATGATTTTTTATCCTTTTCTATATGCCTTGAGTTTATCTCAACAAATATCTTTCCTAAAAGAAGATATGAAAAAACTCCTGCCTATATGATTTCTAAAAAAATATTTTTACAACAACAAATTATATTTTTTATGCAAAAATATTCTCTCCACTTAGCTCAATACAAAATGAAAAAGGATATTTTGTCCAAATAATTTTGTTCCAAACACCAGAAAGCATCTCTGATTGAAACTACCTATTAACCTGACACCTATGATATAGCTACTTGGTAAAAGAAATGAATATTTTAGCTTCAGTGCTTTCTAGCTAAAGCTTGGACTAAATTATAAGATCTCTTGAAATAAGAATCTCTTTTTTATGAACATGAACACCTCTTTGAAGAAGAGCTACTCCAAGTCAGTAATAAGATCAAATCTCATTTTGAATGGGTGGAACCTCTCATAATAATTCAAATATACATCAGATATCAGTATACAATACTAATAATCCAGTTTGTGAAATTTAGATTAAATGGGATGGTTTTAAACTATATAGCCTAGATGTCATACTTGATACTAGTGCTAATATTTTTCTTGGTAGATATCATTCTATTATTGATGATATGTGGAAAGCTAATTTTCATAAGTTAACCTTCAATACAAAAATTATGGTTTCAAAATTATTTGTAGTAATACCATTGTGCTTGGTGACTCTATTTATCATTTTAAGATATTACAACATGTAATGTTTTAGATTAAAGGTAAAAACAGGTTTTGAAGGGGCCCCGAAACCCTGAACAAGGAGAAAGATAAACATTAAAGCACAACCAGGTTAACAAAGGAACCTGATTACAAAAAAGAACCAACACCAAGTTTTACTGGGACCTGAAATCGACAATAAGACCAAGACAAAACAACAGTCAAAACATAGAACTGAAAGTTAACCACTAGCTTCCAGCTCCATAACCAGCAAACCGAACAAATGACCGGTTTCTTGCCCTCAAAAAACCAATCAGCAGAAAGGAACTTTGGATGAATCTTTTAAGTTCAGATTTTTCTTTTTGCATGATCGAAGATTCATATCAAGAGGAGGGACCAAAGGCTTAGACTTCTTTCTTTTGACTGTTGTCCAACCATCTTCTACCTTAGTTGCCTCAGCAACCCATGCCTCAGGGGACAATGATCTTTGGACACCAGTAGACATAACCTCCTGGTGACAGTCTAACACAGTCTGGCTCTTAGATAGATCCTTCAAAACAGGGGAAGAGATCACCGCCTCCTCCTCAGGCTCAGCTGTATCTTTGACTACAGCCTCCTCAGAGGCTTCATTTGATATATTCTCCAGTGGTTCCTCTTCATCTTCTGATTCGGATTGCACCCTTTCCTCATTCTCGGACTTGAAATCTGTTGTTGTTTCCAAAGGTTGTTTGTCTAAACTATGTTCAGATAAATCCTTTGGCCACCAAGAAGGTGAAAGTCTGGGATTATTTTTCCTAGCAACACAACGGGCTGCAATATGTCCCGTCTGGTGACACTTCCTACATCTAAAAGGAATCCCCTCATAATCCAAGATCTGTGTCCAGGTGCCCCTAGGGGAGTCAATTCATATCGCCTCAGGAAGGCCCTTTGAAACATCCAGATCAGCGAAAAATCGAGCACAAGTCGAATGGTGGCCCTTCGTACTGTCTTCTTCATATAGAAACTCCCCTATAGCATTACCAATGGTCTTATAAACTGCCTCTTGACACAACTGTATCGGAAGATAAGGGAGCCGCACCCAAATAGGAATCTTGTTAAAGGATTCCAAGAGAGGGTTAAAATCCTTATGCCAAGGTTTGGCCATAAGAGGAAATCTTCCCTGCCAAGAAAAATTATTGTGGCACAGTATTGACTGCCTATCTTCAGGGCTTTGAAAAATTACAACATGTAATGTTAATGTATGCTATGATGATTGGTTTAGATAATTTGGAAACTTTCTATCCTATCACAATTTAACTACATGAAATAATTCTTGCATAAAAATATTTTTTGTACAAAAAATCTAGATATGACTGTAGAATTCTATTGAAAGGAAATCCAAAGAAACTAATTGACACTAGATGGATACAATAGAAGTTAAATATTTGTCATAATAACATTGATCCAATAATTGAGAATCTTAAAAGGATTGTTGTTATGAAAATCCTTTAGCATTTAGAGGAAGAAAACTATATGAATGCAGGATTGAATTAAAAATGGTAAATAAATATAACCTAAGTTTAAGGCACATCATTTAGGAATGTCTCCTTCACTTAGGTAATAATGTTTTTAGGAAATAAAATAGTTGAAATAACAAGGTTTGATAAGAGATTCTAATAGTTCTTGGGCTTGTGAAGCACTCTATGTAAATAAAAGATTAGAATAAATAAGGGGTAAAAAGAGACTATTTATAAATTATGTTCCTCTTAATAAATATGTTTTACCTGTTCAACATCCTATTCCTTCAAAATATGAAATCTTAAAAAGAATAAATTGAAGCAAAGTTTATAGTAAGTTTGATCGAAAATTAGGATTCTAGTAGATACAAAAGGCAAAACAAGACAGGTACAAAACTATATTTGTCACTCCATTTAGCCTATATGAATGGAATGTCCTATCCTTTGGTTTTAAATTTGCTCTTAGTATATTTCAAGAAATGATGAATAAAATTTTCTCATCATATTCTAATTTTATCATTATCTATAATAGATGATATACTAGTTTTTTCAAGATCACCTAAAGAGCATCTTGATCATCTAGAACAATTGTATCAGATTGTCTATGACAATGGTCTAGTTCTATCTGAGAAAAAAATGATATTTTTCAAAGATTAAATTGATTTTTTAAGGGTCATTATAAAATTAGGGGAATTTTTACTACAAGAACATGTTTTAAATTATATTAAGAATTTTCCTGACAAACTCAAAGATAAAAAATTGCTACAATGATTTCTTGATTGTGTAAACTATGTAGCAGGATATTATTATAAAATTGCATAGAACATAATTATTCTAAATAATATTCTATCAAATAATCCTCTAGCATTTTTTTATGAGATGACAAAATATATTCATAGGATAAAGTAGAATTATCATAATGTACCACATCTAGTTCTACCTGGTAATGGTTTAAAGATCATTGAGATAGATGCTTCAAATTTATATTGGGGTGATATTCTTAAAGAAATATTTTCATATGGATTAGATAATTTCTACATATTTTCTTTAGGAATCTTTAAATAGGCTCAAAAAAACTATCGTTATACTCACAAAGAAATTCTTGTTGTTATTAAGGCTATTCAAGATTTTATGTTTTTTGTGAGATTAAAAAAATTTCTTGCTAGATCTGATTTAAATAACTTTATGAGTATTCTTCATTCTAATGATAATATAAAGAAAGGATATGTGAGTAGCTTAACTAGGTGGACAATTTTTTTTTCAGATTTTGACTTCTCTATTGAGTGTATTCCTAAAAAAAAGAATTGTCTTGTTGATTTTATATCTAAAGAATTCAATACAGATAATTCAATTAGGGTAGTAATAGTTATTGAAGTGCATGAAGAATTCCATCATCATATATGGAGATCCACTCTATCTATTTCTAATCATTTAACCTATGAAATTGATGCTCTCATCAAAAAATCTCATGAAGCCTTTACAAAACTTAATAATACTCATTTGGCATGGACATCACAATTTCAAGAATTAGATTGAAAAAGGTGGTGTTCTACAATAATGCTATATCATGAAGGTAATAATCTAAGTATTACTAATATATATAATCTCTTTAAGAATTTAATTTACAAGAATGGTTTTAAAATCCTAATTAAATTGTCTACCTTTTGGCCAAATTTTAACCCTACTATTGAAATTTTTTGGTCATCTACTAAAATACCAAATTATTTATTTAAATTTTTAGATTATGTTATTATAATGAAATATTTTGATGATCATGTTGTTCATAACCCTCTAATTCAACTAAGGAATGTATTTATTGTTCTAAAGATACCTTTCAGGATTAAATTTATAATATTCTCAGTTCAAAATTTCTAAGCTAATCTACATATTAGCTTAGCTCCTACTCAATTGTTAGCTACTCTTTGGAAATGGTTCAAAATAAGTCATCAAGTTGTGTTTCCTCCTACACTTGGAATTTGTGTGTTAAGGATTCATTTATCTTTATACATAGATCACACTGAATTTGATTCTGATGATGATAACCATTATTCTCTATAAGGAGAATATGAATTCAATGATGATGATTGATTTAATTTAAAGACTAGTTATGGGGTATATTTGTAGCCATAAATGTGTAAATTTTAACCTTTTCTTAGTTTTGTGGACCTCACCACTTTTAAAAGGTAGTAGCCTATCAACCATGTCGATAGATTCCTTATTTGTTTTTCTTAGTAGGCGATACATAGTGGGTCCATAACCCAGTAAATTTGGCATCTTGCCTTCCATTTGTTGATTTGAGATCTTTGTGTTGATTTTTGATCTTCTCATTTCATCTTATAAATATGAGGAGTTCTTCATGTCATAATCATTGAATGCCTAGAGTCAAGTCTAGAGTATTAATCTAAGAGTTATGTCTTAGTGAGTCAGGAATAAGTATATGCTCTTCATTTGCCTTTTTGTGGGAACATATGAATTAGAAAAAATTCCTAAGTATATTATGTTATATTTTAAATCTCTATAAACTCTTTGTGTGTCTTATAGAATATGAGTAATACAATGATCTTGCATTTAATGGTATCAGAGCCATGAGCCATATCAGAGCCATGAGCCATATCCATGTCCATATTCTTGTTACTTTTATAATATCTCTTTAAGATATCAATAAAATTATACTTTCATCTCTTGCTATCTATATCTATCATGTTATTATTTTGATCTTTTGTCTCCATATTATCTTCAAAAAATAAGGAAGGGAATGATCCCGTAAAGCTATAAGGAAGGCATGATAGTGGATCTATATAGTATCGATGATATGAATACTATGGATGTATCAAATTAGATAACTCTAGATACTATAGGTACATTTGATAGCTGTACTCTTTTTGATATATCTCTTAGTTCATTCTTTTCTCCAAATAAAGCAACTGTAGAATTTAATGAAGAAAATCCTAACCTTGAATAGAAACTTCCAACTCTTAAGGCCATAGATGTTTATGATAAGCTTTTTCCCTTTCATATTATTGCTAAAACCTCCATAAAAGTTTCTAAAAATATTATTCAGGTTAAACAAAATGATGACTATAAATACCACTTACAAATAATTGATAATTTTTACATGTTGGTGTCATTACTATTAATGTTTTTCTTGTATTTAGAATAGGTTTGAATGTCAATATTCTAAGCTATTTACATGATAATATACATACCACCTTTTGTGCTTGTTTATAGAATTTTGTCCAAATTGGTCTTCATGATATCCCAATCTTTACAATTGTATACCCAAAGTATCCAATGGCTATTCATCAATAAGAAAATTAAAATAAAGTACTGAAGCTTTTCCTCCAAACCCATAGATTAGATATAATCCCTAGATTTTTCCTCTTGCTATTAAATATCAGGTCATGTATCATTTAACCCATACCCTTCATCCTATTATCAAGAATAATCCCACACAAGGCAAAATTATGGTGTGTAGAGCAATATAAAATAGTCAAATAATTCTAGTTGAATCAATTTCTTGGTCAGATCTTAAGTTTCCTAGAAAGTGGATAATAGACACAGACTTTGTTGAAAAATCCAAGAAACCCTTATCATTTTCTACATCTATAAAAGATTTCCCAAATAAATCTATTATCAAATTTGACTCTCAGAATGATCAATGCTAAACATACAATTGTAGCAACCCTTGCCTTCAATGAATCCTCATTTTTTGCATCTCAAGAAAATCTATGATCTTCAAATAGATTCATACTACTGTGTTGATTGTCAAAAAATTATAAGTCATCTAAATCAGTCCAATATTCACATGGTTAAAAGAGATTTATCCATTCAAGAACTACTTGAGAAAAATAAAAAGCTACTTGTTGAAGCTAAAACAATTAATATGGAAGGAACTGCTACAAAATAATAAGAGGAAGGTCATATATGGAAAAATTCTCTAAGAGATGAATCATATAGAGAAAAAGGATTCATAAAGCTTGTTGATTTCAATCAATATTCACCTGATGGAAAATTTAAATCACAAATGTATTATCTCAAAACATTTGACAAAAGTCTTAATCAGTGTATAGAAGTCATGTTAATGCATTAGAATAATCTTGTAACTAAATTCTTGAATAATAAAGTTTTAGAAATATAGAAAAGTCTTCACCATATTTCTAAGATGTTAAAAAGTATTGAGTTATACTATAAAAGAGAACTTACTAGAGAAATCAATGTTTTTAATGATAATGTTACTACTCAATATGGTCAGCTCATTCAAAAATTAGATAATGAATCTAGTAGAATTAGACTACAAAAACAATCTATTGATGCAAAGGTAGATAATTTGAACACTAAATAAACAGTTATAAGTCAAAACCAAGATCAGCTTAAGACTAGTATGGTTTCTCTTGAAAGAGATTTAAAACTCAAATGGCTAATTTTAAGACAAAATAGGAAGAAGCATATCAAGAAAATAGATAGCTATCTTTATCTTTTGATAGAATAGCTAGAGAAATTATAAATCAAATTTCTAGCTTATCTTCTATTTATGATATTCTACATTCACTAAAGGATAAAGGCCAATCTTCTTGGTCACAACTCGACATAATTGTCTCAAAAAATATTTATTACATTCATAATATCTATTCCTGATCTTTTTTTTTTTAAATTAAAAAGAGAATCATTTACGAAGTCTAAATCAAATTTTTTGTATAATCTAGAAAAATCTCTTGATAAGATATTCTAAGTATGCATGTCTAAGATATAACTTGCTAAAACTAAAAGTTACTTTGAGATAGGAGAATCTTGAACATCTAAAATTCCATTAGATTCTCAAATAATGACTTTAAATCTTCAACCTTTCTTTTAGAAATTCAATTGTGAACCACCAAGAAAAAGGAAAGAAAAGATTCATACAATGCTAGCTTAGGCCAGTGTACAAATTCATGGTATTAAAAAATATTATTTTAATATTATTCAACAAATTACAAGTGGGTTCATAAAAAATATCAAGGAATAGTGGGATGGTAGTGGTACAATGTTTCATGAGAGCATATACACTCATCTAGAACCTATCTCTATACTCTGCAATTCTTCACTTTCTAAATTTATTGGGAGACTTAAAAATGATAAAGAGGAAAACAAAGCAAAGTTTTTCAAATCTCAATTATGTGATATGACCATGCGAGATGAATATATGTGTTATATAGAGAATCTATTCCATAATTCTAAAAAAATCTTTAATCTAACATACAAGATTAGGTATATAGAATTATTTTCTTAAATATTTTGCTATCAAATATAAAGTTGCTATGGGTGATAATCTTCCAACCATGTCTTTTGGAAGGATAAATTAAAATATTAAAATAGTCAATGAAAGGTTATGTGAAGAAAGGCACAAAAGGAAACTATGAAGTTTCATAAATAGATAGGTGTAAAATTCTACAATTCTCTCGATGATAATTTTAATTGTATGGATGTAAATAGATATAAATAGTACAAAATAAAGAAGAAATCTCATTCTTACAAATGTTCCTCTAGAAAAGAGTTTACTTATAATAAGCCTTGGAAGCCTAGATATAAATCTAGAAAAAATAAATTTAGTCTAAGAAGGATATTCAGAAAAAAGAAACATGGATTTCAAAAGAAGCCTATCAAATGTTTCATCTGTCAAGTTGAACATTATGTAAATAGATGTCCTAATAGAAAAAAATAATCTAAAAATATTAATTTCTTAAATATTTTTAGAATTAATGAAGATGAATATGTTCTAGTTTTAGAGGAAGATGAACTTCAATATGAATTAGATATTTTTTGGGAAGCATCCGATAGTGATGGAACTAATAATCAAATAAATATGCATTTAGATAAATCTAAATCAAAAGATGAATAATCTGATTATGATTCAGATATAGGATTTTATATTCATATATTTTTTGCTACTTTTTCATATGCCTTGAGTTTATCTCAACAAATATCTTTCCTAAAAGAAATATTAAAAAACTCTTGCCTATATGATATCTGAAAAATGTTTTTACAACAATAAGTTGTAGCTGATGAGAAAAAATATTCTCTCCACTTAGCTCAATAAAAAAGGTAAATGGATATTTTTTCCAAATAATTTTAGTCTAAACACTAGAAAGTATCTCCAGTTAGAGCTGCCTATCAACTTAACACTTATGATAGAACTACTTGATGAAAGAAATGCATCTTTCAAATTTAGCTCTTCCTAACTAAAGCTTAGACTGAATTACAAGATCTCCTAAAATAAGAAGCTCTTATTGATGAACATGAACACCTATTTGAAGAAGAGCTACTCCAAGTCACTAGTTAGATCAAATATCATTTTGAGTGGGGGGAACCTCTCATAATAATTCAAATATACATCAAATATCAGTATACAATACTAATAATCTAGTTTATAAGAATTTAGATTAAATGGGATGGTTTTAAGCTATATATATATTAGATATCTTAATTGATATTGGTGCTGATATTTCTCTTTCTAGATATCATTCTATTATTTTTGATATGTGGAAAGCTGATTTTCATAGGTTAACCTTCAATACAAAAAGTGTAGTTTTAGAATTGTCTAAAATTATACCTGTTGTGTTTGGTGACTCTATTTATCATTTCAAGTTAGTATAATATGAAATTTCATTGTATGATATGATGATTGGTTCAGATAATTTGGTAACTTTCTACCCTATCACAATTCAGTCACATAAAATATTTCTTGCACAAAAATATTCTTTGTACAAAAAATCTAGATATGAATGCACAACTCCATTGAAAGGAAAGTCAAAGAAACTAGTTGAGACAAGATGGATATAATATATGGTAAATCTTTGTCATGCTAGTATTGATCTAATAATTGACAAGCTTAAAAAGGATTGTTATTCTAAAATCCTTTAGCATTTAGAGGAAGAAAACTACATAAATGTAGAATTGAATTAAAAATGGTAAAAAGAGACTAGTTATAAATTTTGTTTCTCTTAATAAATATATTTTACCTATTGAACATCCTATTCCTTCAATAGATAAAATCTTACAAATAATAAATAGAATAAAATTTTATAGTAAGTTTGATCTAAAATCAGGATTCTTGCATATACAAGTGGTAGAATAAAATAGGTACACAATTACATTTGTCACTATATTTAGCCAATACAAATGGAATGTCCTACCCTTTAGTTTGAAGACTAATCCTAGTATATTTAAAGAAATTATGAATAATTTTTTTTCAACATATTCTAATTTTATCATTGTCTATATAGATGATATATTAGTTTTTTCAAGACCGTCTAAAGAGCATCTAGATCATCTAGAACAATTTTATCAGATTGTGTATGACAATGGTCTAGACATGTTTGAGAAAAAATTATAGTTTCAAAGATGAAATTTAGTTTTTAGGGGTCACTATTAAATTAGGGAAATTTTCAATATAAGAACATGTTTTAAAGAATATTAAGAACTTTCCTAACAAACTCAAAAATAAAAAATTGCTACAATGATTTCTTGATTATGTAAACTATGTAGCAGGATATTATCATAACATTGCATAGGACATAATTATTCCAAATAAAAGGATATCAAATAATCCTCTATCATTTTTTTGATGAGATGACAAAATCTGTTAATAGGATAAAGCAGAATTATTAGAATTTACCACCTCTAGTTCTACCTGGTAATGGTCTAAAGATCATTGAGATAGATGCTTTAAATTTATATTGGGGTGTTATTATTAAAGAAATATTGTTATATGGATTAAAAAATCTCTATATATTTGCTTTAGGAATCTCTAAATAGGCTCAAAAAAACTATTATTCTACTCACAAAGAAATTCATACTATTATTAAGGCTATCAAGATTTTATGTTTTTAATGAAATTAGAAAAATTTCTTGTTAGATCTGATTTAACTAAATTTATGAGTATTCTTCATTCTAATGATATTATAAATAAAATATCTGTAAGCATTTAACTAAGTGGATAACTTTTCTATTAGATTTTGACTTCTCTATTGAGCATATTCTTAGAAAAAAGAATTATCTTTCTGATTTTATATCTAGAGAATTCAATATAGATAATTCAATTATGGCAGTAGTAGTTAATGAAGTGCGTGAAGAATTCCATCAACATATATGGAGATCTACTATATTTTTTTCTAATCAGTTAACTCATAAAATTGATGATCTCACTAGAAAATCTCATGAAGCCTCTGCAAAACTTAATAATACTCATTTGGAATGGACATCACAATTTTAAAAACTAGATGGTAAAAGGTGGTGTTATAAAATAATGTTATATCATGAATTTAGTAATATAAGGATGATTGGTATAAATAATCCCTTTAATAAGTTAATTTTTAGGCATGGTTTTAAATTTCTAATTCATTGGTCTACTTTCTAGCCAAATTTTAACCCTACTATAGAAACTTTTTGGTCATCTACTGAGATACTAGATTATTTATTTAAATTTTTGGATTATGTTAAGTCAATGAAAGCTTTTGATGATCCTATTATTCATATCCCTCTAATTCAATTAAGGAATATATTTATTTCTCTAAGGATACCTTTCAGGATTAAAGTTGAAATATTCTTAATTCAAAATTTCTAAGCTAGTCTACATGCTAGCTTAATCCTTTAGTGAATCTAGAATATATTTATGATATTTATCTTTTCAAAGGACATGGTTGGAAGATTATCACCCATAATAGCTTTATATTTTGTAGAAAAATATTTAAAAAATGATTCTATATACCTAATCTTTCATGTTGAATTATTATCATATGAATCATAATCACATATTTTTATGAATATTATGATATGATTCAAATTAATGCCATATCTAATTACTGGTAAGAATCCTAATTTTCATATTCATATAATATTCAATATAAATATATATTAGATATCTATATATCTAATATATGAAACATTAAATGTAGGATATAAAATCAGTGAAGAATGTTTTCAAAAAATAAAACAGGTAAAAAAATAAGGTTCGATAAGATATTCTAATAACTCTTGTGCTTGTGAAGTATTCTATGTAAATAAAAGATCAGAACAGATAAGGAATAAAAAGAGACTGTTATGAATTATGTTCCTCTTAATAAATATGTTTTACCTATTCAGCATCCTATTCTTTCAAAAGATAAAACCTTGTAAAGAATAAATGATGAATATAGAATTGAATTAGAAATGGTAAAAGACAAAAATGGTAAAGAAATAAAACCTAAGTTTAAGGCACATCATTCAGGAATGTATCCTTCACTTAGTGAAGAATATTTTAAAAAAATAAAATAGTTGAAAGAACAAAGTTTGATAAGAGATTCTCATAGCTCTTGGGCATGTGAAGCATCCTATGTAACTAAAAGATCATAACAGATAAAGGGTAAAAATAGAATAGTTATAAATTATGTTCCTCTTAATAAATAAGTTTTACCTATTCAACATCCTATTCCTTTAAAAAATAAAATATTTTAAAGAATAAATGGAAGCAAAGTTTATAGTAAGTTTGATCTAAAATCAGGATTCTAGCAGATACAAGTGGTAGAATAAGATAGGTATAAAATTGCATTTGCCACTCTATTTAGCCAATATCAATGGAATGTCTTACCCTTTGGTTTGAAGACTACTCTTAGTATATTTCAAGAAATGATGAATACAATTTTCTCAGCATATTCTAATTTTATCATTGTCTATATAGATGATATATTAGTTTTTTCAAGATCACCTAAAGAGCATCTCGATCATCTAGAACAATTCTATCAGATTGTGTATGAAAATGGTCTAGTTCTTTGTGAGTAAAAAATGATAGTTTTTAAAAATGAAATTGAGTTTTTAAGGATCACTATAGAATTAGGGGAAGTTACAGTACAAGAACATATTTTAAATAATATTAAGAATTTTCATGACTATGAATCAAATAATAGTGGGATTACTGGTACAAATAATCAAAAATTAAAATGATTCACATTAATCTGAATCATATCATAATATCCATTATGTCTAATATACATTATATTAGATATGATTCAGATTATAGATATGATTTTAGAAATATATACATACATACATACATATATATATATATATATATATATATATATATATATATATATATGATTTTAGATATCCATAGAAAATATATAATATTTTCATAACAATCTTTTTTAAGCTTCTCAATTATTGGATCAATATTAGAATGAAAATGATTTACCTTTTGTTGAATCCATCTGGGGTTAATTAGTTTACTTGGCCTTCCTTTAAATGAAATTCTACATTCATATTTGGATTTTTTCTACAAAGAATATTTTTATACAAGAATTATTTTATACATTTGAATTATGATAGGATAAAAAGTTGTCAAATTATCTAAACCAATCATCATGTCATAATTCGCATTTCATACTGTACTATCATAAAATGATAAATAAAGTCACCAAGCACTATAAGTATAACTACAAATAATTTTAAAACCATAGTTTTTGTATTAAAGGTTAACCTATAAAAATTAGCTTTCCACATATCAGTAGAAATAGAATGATATCTAGGAAGAGAAATATCAGCACTAATATCAAGCAAGATATCGAAGCTATATGATTTAAAACCATCCCATTTAATCTAAATTTCACAAACTAAATTATTAGTATTGTATACTAATATCTAATGTATATTTGAATTATTATGAGAGGTTTCTCCTCCTCAAAATGAGATTTGATCTCATTAGTGATTTGGAGTTGCTCTTCTTCAAAGAGCTATTCATGTTTATCAGCAAGAGATTATTCTTTTAGGAGATCTTGTAATTTACTTTGAGCTTTAGCTAGGAAGATCTAAAGCTAAAATATGTGTTTTTTTTGCTAAGTAGCTCTATCATAGATGTTAGGTTGATAAGAGCTTTAATTGGAGATGATTTCTAGTGTTTGGACTAAAATTATTTATACAAAACATCATTTTGCCTTTTTTATTGAGCTAAGTGGAGAGAATATATTTTCTCAGTAGCTACAATTTATTGTTGTAAAAACATTTTTTCATAAATCATATAGGCAGGAGTTTTTTCATATCTTTCTTTTAGGAAAGATATTTGTTGAGATAAACTAAGACATCTAGAAAAAGAGAAAAAATCATATGAATATGAAATCCTATATCTGAATCATAATCAGATGATTCCTCTTATGAATTAAATTCAACCAAATGCATATTTATTTGATTATCAGTTCCATCACTATTATATGCTTCTCACAAAATATCTGATTCATATTGAAGTTCATCTTCCTTTCAAACTAGAACATATTCATCTTCATTAATTCTATAGCTTTTCAAAAAATTAATATTTTTAGATTCTTTTTTCCTATTAAGACATTTATTTGCATAATTTTTACCTTGATAGATGAAACATTTGACAAGATTATTTTGAAATACATGTTTCTTTTTTCTAAATATCCTTCTTGAGCCAAATTTCTTTTTTCTAGATTTATATCTAGGCTTCCAATGCTTATTATAAGTAAACTCTTTTCCAGAGGAAAATTTACAAGAATGAGATTTCTTCTTTATTTTATACTATTTATATCTATTTACATCCATACAACTAACATTATCATTGAGAGAATTACAATATTTTTTTTAATTCAGAAAAGGTTTGAATGTTAATATTCTAGGCTATTTAGTTGATAATAGATATACTAATTTTAGTGCTTGTTTATAGAATGCTATCCAAATTGGTCTTCATGATGGCCCAATATATAGAACTATATACCTAAATTATCTAGTGGCTATTCATCAATAAGAAAATTTAAATAAAGTACAAAAACTTTTCCTCCAAACCCATGGATTAGATATGATCCCTAGCTCTTATCCTCTTGCTATTAAATATTAGGTCATGTATTATTTAACCAATACCCTTCATCATAATATCAAACATACTCCTATTCAAGTCAAAACCATGGTGTATAGAGCAATAAAAAATAGTCAAATAATTCTAGTTAAATTAATTTCTTGGTCAGATCTTAAGTTTCCTAAAAAGTGGATAATAGACACAAACTTTGTTACAAAACCCAATAAATCCTTATCATTTGCTACATATATAAAAGATTTGTCAAACAAATATATTATTATATTTGACTCTTAGAATGATCATATACTAAACATACAATTTTAGCAACTCGTGCCTTCAATCAATCCTCATTGTCTGCATCTCAAGAAAATCCATGTTCCTCAAATAGATTCATATTACTTTGTTGATTGTCAAAAAATTATAAGTCATCTAAATCAAACTAGTATTCACACAGTTAAAAGAGATTTAGCCACTCAAGAACTACTTGAGAAAATAAGAAGTTACTTGCTAAAGCTAAAATAATTAATATGGAAGGAACTTCTACAAAAGAAGAAGAGGAAGGCCATATATGGAAAAAAATTTATAGGAGATGAATCATACATAGAAAAAGGATTCCCAAAACCTATTGATTTCAATCAATATTCACTTGATGTAAAATTTAGAGCACAAATATATTATCTCAAAACATCTAATTTTTTTAATCAATCTACAGAAGTCAAGTTATTAAATTGGAATAATCATGCAACTAAATGCTTGAATAATAAAGTTTCAAAAACATAGCAAAGTCTTGACTAGGTTTCTAAGATGTTAAAAAGTATTGAATTATACTAGAAATAATAAATTACTAGAGAAATCAATGTTTTGAATGATAATTTTACTACTTAACATGGTCAACTCATTTAAAAACTAGATAATGAATCTAGTTGCATTAGACTACAATAATAGTCTATTAATGCAAAGGTAGATAATTTGATCACTGAAGAAAAGGGTATCAGTCAAAGCCAAAATCAGCTTAAGACTAATATGATTTCTCTTGAAACAGATTTAAAAACTAAAATGGTTAATCTTGAGACAAAATAAGAAGATGTATATCAAGAAATTAGACAACTATCTTCAACTTTTGATAGCATAGCTAGAGAAATAATAAATTATAATTTCATTTTATCTTCTATTCCTGATACTCTACATTCACTAAATGATAATGGCCAATCTTCTTAGTCATAGCTAGACATAGTTATATCTAAAAATATTGATTACAATTATAATATCCATTCCTCGAAAAATGTTTTAAAATTACAAAGAGAATCATTTATAAAGTCTAAATTATAAAGTCTACCTGATCTAGAAAAATCTCTTGATAAGATCTTTCAAGTAGGCATGGCTAAGATATAACCTACTGAAACTAAAAGTTACTTTGAGATAGGAGATATTCAACATCTAAACCTCCATTAGATTCTTAAATAAGGACTTAAAATCTTTAACCTTTCTTTTGGAAATTCAATTGTGAACCACCAAAAAAAAGAAAAAAATGATTCATGCAATGCTATCTTTGGCCAGTGTATAGATTCATGGTCTTTAAAAAAAATATTTCAATATTAGTCAATAAATTACAAATAGGTTCATAAGAAATATCAAGGAATGGTGGGATGCTAGTGGTATAATGATTCATGAGAGCATATACACTCATCTAGAATTTATCTCTGCAATTTGTAATGCTTTACTTTTTGAATTTGTTGTGACACTTGATAATGATAAAAAGGCAAAAAAATAAAAGGTTATTAAAGCTAAATTATGTGATATGACTAGGATAGATGAATATATGTGTTATATAGAGAATCTATTCTATAATTCTAGAGAAATCTTTAATTCAACATACAAGATTAGGTATGTACAATTATTTCCTAAATATTTTTATACCAAATATAAAGTTTTTATGGGTGATAATCTTCCAACCATATCCTTTAGAAGGATATATCAAAATATTAAAGGAGTCAATGAAAGGTTATGTGTAGAAAGAAATGCATAAAAAAACTATGAAGTTTTATAAATCGATAGGTGCAAAATTCTGTAATTCTTTCGATGACAATTTTGGTTGTATAGATGTACATAGATGTAAATAGTACAAAATAAATAAGAAATCTCATTCTTGAAAATGTTCTTGTAGAAAAGAGTTTACTAATAATAATCCTTGGAAGGCTAGATATAAATCTAGAAAAAAGAAATTTGGTCCAAGAAAGATATTCTAAAAAAAGAAACATGGATTTCAAAAGAAGCCTATCAAATGTTTCATTTTTCAAGGTGAATATTATAAAAATAAATGTCTTAATAGGAAGAAATAATCCAAAAAGATTAATTTCATAAATAGCTATATAATTAATGAAGATGAATATGTTCTAGTTTTAGAGGAAGATAAACTGCAAAATAAATCAAATATTTTATGGAAAGCATATGATAGTGATGGAACTGATAATCAAATAAATATACATCTAGTTGAATCTGAATAAGAAGACAAATCATTTGATTATGATTCAAATATCAGATTTTAGATTCATCTGATTTTTGCTATTTTTCTAGATGCCTTGAGTTTATATCAACAAATATCTTTCCTAAAAGAAATATATGAAAAAACTCATGCCTATATGATTTCTAAAAAAATATTTTTAAAACAATAAATTATAGCTGCTGAGCAAAAATATTCTCTCCACATCCATACAATAAATAGATAAGTGCAAAATTTTGCAATTCTCTCTATGATAATTTTGGTTGTATGGATGTAAATAGATATAAATAGTACAAAAATAATAATAAATCTCATTCTTTTAAATTTTATTCTAGGAATGAATGGTGGGATGCTAGTGGTACAATGTTTCATGAGAGCATATACACTCATCTAGAACCTATCTCTGCACTCTATAATGCTTTATTTTCTAAATTTGTTGGGACACTTGAAAATGATGAAGAGACAAAAAAGAAATGTTTTTTAAAGCTCAATTATGTGATATGACCAAGGTAGATGAATATATGTGTTATATGGATAATCTATTCTATAATTCTAGAGAAATATTTAATCCAACATACAAGACTAGGTATATAGAATCATTTTTTGAATATTTTTCTACCAAATATAAAGCTATTATGGGTGATAAAATATTCCAACCATGTTCTTTAAAAGGATAAATTAGAATATTAAAGAAGTCAATGAAATGTTATGTATAAAAAGAAAGGCACAAAAATAAACTATGAAGTTTCATAAATAGATAGGTACAAAATTCTACAATTCTCTCGATGATAATTTTGGTTGTATGGATGTACATAGATATAAACACTACAAAATATATAATAAATATCAATATTGTAAATGTTTCTCTGAAAAAAAGTTTACTTATAATAAGAATTGGAAGCTTTGATATAAATCTTTAAAAAATTTGGTCCAATAAGGACATTTAGAAAAAAGAAACATAGATTTCAAAAGAAGCCTGACAAATGTTTCATCTATCAAGGTGAACATTATGCAAATAAATGTCCTAATAAGAAAAAAGAATCTAAAAATATTAACTTATTAAATAGCTATGGAATTAATGAAGATTAATATGTTCTAGTTCTAGAGGAAGATAAACTTCAATATCAATTAGATATTTTATGAGAAGCATCTGATAGTGATGGGATTGATAATTAAATAAATATGCATCTAGTTGAATCTAAATTAGAAGACAAATCATCTTATTATGATTTAGATATAAAATTTTAGATTCATATGATTTTTGCTCCTTGTCTAGATGCTTTGAATTTATCTCAACAAATATCTTTTCGAAAAGAAAGATATGAAAAAACTCTTGACTATATGATTTTTGAAAAAATGTTTTTACAACAATAAATTTTAGCTACTGAGCAAAAATATTCTCTCTATTTATCTCAAAAAAAAATCAAAAGGATATTTTGTCCAAAGAATTTTAGTCTAAACACAAATAATTATCTCTGGTTGAAGCTATCTATCAATCTGACACCTATGATAGAGCTATTTGGTGAAAGAAATGCATCTTTTAGCTTTAGCTCTTCCTAGCTGAAGCTTAGACTAAATTACAAGATCTACTGAAATAAGAATCTCTTGTCGATGAATATGAACACATTTTGAAGAAGATATACTCCAAGTCACTAATGAGATCGAATCTCATTTTGAGGAGGGGGAACCTTTCATAATAATTCAAATATACATCAAATATCAATATACAATACTAATAATCTAGTTTGTGAAATTTAAATTAAATGGGATAGTTTTAAACCATATAACTTGGATGTACTACTTGATACTGGTGCTGACATGTCTCTTGCTATATATTATTTTATTCTTGTTGATATGTGGAAAGCTGATTTTTATAGGTTAATCTTCAATACAAAAATTGTCATTTCAGAATTATCTATAGTTATACCTGTTGTGCTTGGTGACTCTATTTATCATTTTAAGATAATACAACATGAAATAACAATGTATGATATGATGATTAGTTCAAATAATTTGGAAACTTTCTACCAAATCACAATTCAACTACATAAAATAATTCTTGCACAAAAATATTCTTTATATAAGAAATCTAGATATGAATGCAGAATTCCATTGACAGGAAAACCAAATAAACTAGTTGACACCATATGGATATAATAAAAGGTAAATATTTGTCATGATAGCATTTATTTAATAATTTAGAAGCTCAAAAAAGATTATTTTTTTTAAAATCCTTTAGCATTCAGAGGAAGAAAACTACATGAATGAAAAATTGAGTTAAAAATGATAAAAGACAAAAATGGTAAAAAAAAATAGAACTTAAGTTTAAGGCACATCATTTAGGAATGTCTCTTTCACTTACAAAAGAATTTTTTTAGGAAATAAAATAGTTGAAAGAATAGGTTTGATAAGATATTCTAATAGCTCTTGGACTTGTGAAGCATTCTATGTAAATAAAAGATCAGAACAAATAAGGGATAAAAAGAGACTAATTATAAATTATGTTCTTCTTAATAAATATGTTTTACTTGTTCAACATCCTATTCCTTCAAAAGATGAAATCTAGTAAAGAATAAATGGAAGCAAATTTTATAGTATGTTTAATCTAAAATTAGGATTTTGGTAGATATAAGTGGTAGAACAAGACATGTACAAAACTACATTTGTCATTCCATTTGACTAATATAAATGGAATATCTTACCCTTTAGTTTGAAGAATGATCCTAGTACATTTGAAGAAATGATGAATAAAATTTTCTTAGCATATTTTAATTTTATCATTGTCTATATAGATGATATATTAATTTTTTCAAGATAACCTAAAGAGCATCTCTATCATTTAAAATAATTCTATCAGATTCTATATGATAATAGTCTAAAATTGTCTGAGAAAAAAGTGATAGTTTTCAAAGATGAAAATGAGTTTTCAGGGGTCACTATAAAATCAAGAAAATTTTTAGTACAAGAAAATGTTTTAAAAAATATTAAAAATTTTCTTAACAAACTCAAAGATAAAAAATTACTACAATGATTTCTTAGTTGTGTAAACTATGCAGTAGGATATTATTATAACATTGCATAAGATAGAATTCTTCTACATGAAAAGCTATCAAAGAATCCTCCAGCATGGTTTAATGAGATGACAAAATCTATTCAAAGGATAAATTAGAATTGTTAGAATATACCACCTCTACTTCTACCAGGTAATGGTCTAAAGATCATTGAGTCAGATGCTTCAGATTTATATTGGGGTGCTATTCTTAAAGAAAGATTTTTAGATAGATCAAAGAAACCCTACAAATTTGCTTCAAAATTTTTTAAATAGGATTTAAAAACTATCATTTTACTCAGAAAAAAAAAATTTATTATTAAGGCTATTCAAGATTTTATGTTTTTTATGATATCAAAAAAAAATCTTGTTAGATCTGATTTAAATAACTTTATGAGTATTCTTCATTCTACTGATAATCTAAAAAAAGGATTAGTCATTAGGTTAACTAGGTGGACAAGTTTTTTGTCAAATTTTGACTTCTCTATTGAGTATATTCCTAGAAAAAAGAATTGTCTTGTTGATTTTATATCCAAAGAATTCAATATAGATAACTCAATCATGGTAATAATAGTTATTGAAGTACATGAAGAATTCCAGCAACATATATAGAGATCCACTCCATTTGTTGTTAATCAGTTAACTCATGAAATTGATGCTCTCAATAGAAAATCTAATGAAGCCTTTACAGAACCTAATAATACTCATTTCACATGGACATCATAATTTTAAGAATTGGATGGTAAAAGGTAGTGTTCTACAATAATTCTATATCATTAAGCTAATAATCTAAGGATTACTCGTATAAATAATTTATTTAAAAATTTTATTTGTAGATATGGTTTTGAATTCTTAATTTAATAGTCTACTTCTAGCCAAATTTTAACTCTATTACAAAAAATTTCTAGTCATCTACTGAAATTCCAAATTATTTATTTGAATTTTTGGATTATGTTATGCCAATAAAAGCTTCTGATGATCCTACTATTCGTATCTCTCTAATTCAATTAAGGAATATATTTATTTCTCTAAGGATAATTTTTAATATTAATTTTAAATATTGTTAGTTCAATTTTATAAGCTAATATACCTTCTATCTTATCTCCTGCTCAACTGTTAGCTACTCTTGGGAAATGGTTCACAATAAGTCATCAAGCTAGGTTTCCTCCTACACCTAGCGGTCGTATGTTAAAGATTCCTTCAGATTTATACATGGACCAAACCAAATTTGATTCTAATGATGATAACCATTATTATCTCAAAGGAGAATATGAATTCAATGATGATAATTGATTTAATTTAAAGACTAGTTCATAATAATTCAAATATACATCAGATATCAATATATAATATTAATAATTCAGTTTGTGAAATTTAGATTAAATAGAATAGTTTTAAACCATATAGCTTGGATGTCTTATTTCATATTGGTGTTGATATTTCTCTTACTAGATATCATTCTATTCTTGTTGATATGTGAAAAGTTGATTTTCATAAGTTAACTTTCAATACAAAAATTATGATTTCAGAATTGTCTATAGTTATACATATTGTGTTTGGTGACTCTATTTATCATTTTAAGATAATATCGCATGAAATTACAATGTATAATATGATTATTAGTTTAGATAATTTTTCAACTTTCTACCCTATCAAAATTCAATTGCATGAAATAATTCTTGCATAAAAATATTCTTTGTACAATAAATTTAGATATAAATGTAGAATTTTATTGAAAAGAAAGGTAAAAAAAAACCAATCGACACCAGATGGTTACAACAGAAGTTAAATATTTATATGGATAGCATTGATCTAATAAATTTAAAATCTTAAAAAAGATTGTTCTGAAAATCTTTTAGCATTTAGAGGAAAAAAACTATATGAATATAGAATTGAATTAAAATGGTAAAAGGTAAAAATGGTAAAAAAATAGAACCTAAGTTTAAGGCACATCATTCAAGAATATCTCTTTCATGTAGGGAAGAATGTTTTTAGGAAATAAAATAGTTGAAATAATAAGGTTTGATAAGAGATTCTAATAGCTCTTAGTCTTGTGAAGTATTCTATGTAAATAAAAGATAAAAATAGATAAGGGGTAAAAAGAGACTAGTTATAAATTATGATTCTCTTAGTAAATATATTTTATCTATTGAACATCATATTCCTTCAAAAGATTAAATCTTGTAAAGAATAAATAGAAGAAAATTTTATAGTAAGTTTGATCTTAAATCAAGATTCAAACATATACAAGTTGTAGAACAAGATAAGTACAAAACTTCATTTGTCACTTCATTTGACCAATAAGAATGAAATGTCCTACTCTTTAGTTTGAAGACTGCTCCTAGTATATTTTTAAAAATGATGAATAAAATTTTCTCAGCATATTCTAATTTTATCATTGTCTATATAGATGATATATTATTTTTTTCAATATTGCCTAAAGAGCATCTCTATCATTTAGAACACTTCTATCAGATTGTGTATGACAATGGTGTAGTTTTGTTTGAGAAAAAAATGATAGTTTTGATATATGAAATTGAGTTTTTAGGAGTCATTATAAAATCAAGGGAAGTTGTAGTACACGAACATGTTTTAAAGAACATTATGAGTTTTCTTAACAAACTCAAAGATAAAAAATTGTTACAACAATTTTTTGGCTGTGTAAACTATGTGCTAGGATATTACTATAAAAAACCACATGATAGAATTATTATAAATAAAAGGCTATAAAATAATCCTCCAACATGGTTTGATGAGATGATAAAATTTGTTTAAAGGATAAAGTAGAATTTATAGAATTTACCACCTCTAGTTCTACCTAATAATGGTTTAAAGATCATTGAGACAGATGCTTCAAATTTATATTGGGGTGTTATTCTTAAAGAAATATTGTCAGATGAATCAGATAAAATCTATATATTTGCTTTAGAAAATTTTAAATAAGCTCAAAAAAACTATCATTCTACTCACAAAGAAATTATTACTGTTGCTAAGGCTATTCAAGATTTTATGTTTTTTTATGAGATCAAAAAAAAATTATTGTTAGATCCGATTTAAATAATTTTATGAGTATTCTTCATTCTACTGATAATCTAAAGAAAGGATCTATGAGCAGGTCAACTAGGTGGAAAAAATTTTTGTCAGATTTTGACTTCTCTATTGAGCACATTCTTGGAAAAAAGAATTATCTTACTGATTTTATATCCAGAGAATTCAATATAGATAATTCAATTATGGAAATAATAGTTATTGAAGTGTGTGAAGAATTCCATCAACATATATGGAGATCTATTCTATCTATTTCTAATTAGTTAACTCATGAAATTGATGCTCTCACCAAAAAATCTCATGAAGTCTCTATAGAACCTAATAATACTCATTTGACATGAATATCATAACTTTAAAAACTAGATGGCAAAAGGTGGTGTTATACAATAATGTTATATCATGAAGCTAATAATATAAGGATTAGTGGTATAAATAATCCTTTTAATAATTTTATTTGTAAATATGGTTTTGAATTCCTAATTTAATGGTATACCTTCTAGCCAAAATTTAACCCTACTATAAAATTTTTTGGTCCTCTACTAAAATATCAGATTATTTATTTGAATTTTTTTATTATATTATGCCAATAAAAGCTTTTGATGATCCTATTTTTTGTATCCCTCTAATTCAATTAACAAAAATATTTATTTCTCTAAGGATACCTTTTAGGATTAAATTTGAAATATTTTTAGTTAAGAATTTCTAAACTAATCTACATGCTAGCTTAGCTCCTGGTCAACTATTAGCTACTTTTTAGAAATGGTTCATAATAATTCATCAAGATGTATTGCCTCCTACATCTGGCAATTGTACATTAAATATTCCTTCATCTTTATACATGGACCACACTAGATTTGATTCTGATGATGACAACCATTATTCTCCCTAAGGAGAATATGAATTTAATGATGATGACTAATTTAATTTAAAGACTAGTTACAAGGTCTGTTTGTAGCTGTGAATGTGGGCACATTAACCATTTTTTGGTTTTGTGGACCTCACCACTTTCAAAAGGTGATAGTCTATTGATCATGTAAATAGATTCCTTATTTTTTTTCTTGTTAGGTAGTGCACAATGGGCCCATAAACCACTAAACATTGGCATCTTACCTTCTATCTATCGATTTGACATCTTTGTGTCAACAATTGATCTTCTCATTTTATCCTATAAATATGAAGAGTTATTCATGTAATAAGCATCAAATACCTAGAGTCAAATCTAAATTCTTAACCTAGGAGTTATGTCTTAGTGAGTCAAGAATAATCATATACTCTTCCCTTATCCTTTTATGTGAACCTACAAATCAAAAAAAATTCTGAAGTATATTATGTTATATTTGAAAGTTCTGTAAACTCTCTGTGTTTTATATAATATGAGTGATACAAAGATCCTACATTTAATGGTATCATATCCATGAGCCATATCAGAGCCATGAGCCATATCAATAAAATTATACTTTCATCTCTTGTTACATGTATCTATCATATTGCTATTTTAGTCTTCTATCTCCATATTATCTTTAGACAATAGAGAAGGGAATGATCCTATAAATCCATAGGGAAGGTGTGATAGTGGATCTACATAGTACTGATGATATGAAGACTATAGATGCATCAAACCAAACAATTTTAGATACTATAGGTATATTTGATGTCTATACTCTTTTTGATATCTCTACTGATTCATTTTTTTCTACAAATAAAGCAACTATAGAATTTAATGAAGAAAATCCTAGCCTTAAATGAAAACTTCCAAATCTTAAGGCCATAGATGTTTATGATAAGCTTTCTCCCTTTCATCTTATTGCTAAAACCTCCATAAAAGTTTTTGAAAATGTTATCTAGGTTAAACAAAATAATGACTATAAATACCACTTGAAAATAGTTCATGATAAAAATATCTATCAATTAAAATTTTAACTTAAATATAAGTTTTTGCATATTGGTAATATTATTATTGATTTTTTAACTTTATTTAAAAGAGGTCTGAATGTTAGTATTCAAGATTAATTACTTGATAATATACATACCACTTTTAGTGCTTGTTTACAAAATGCTATCCAAATTGGTCTTCATGATGGCCCAATCTTTATAACTACATACCCAAATTATCTAGTGGTTATTCACCAAGAATTTTTTTAATAAAGTACTAAAGATTTTCCTCCAAACCCATGGATTAGATATGATCCTTAGCTCTTATCCTCTTGATATTAAATATCAAGTCATGTATCATTCAACCAATACCCTTCATCCTGATATCAAGCATACTCCAGTACAAGGTAGAAGCATGGTGTGTAGAGCAATAAAAAATAGTCAAATAATTTTAGCTAAATCAATTTCTTGGTTAGATCTTAAGTTTTCTAGAAAGTGGATAGTAGACACAAACTTTGTTCAAAAACCTAGAAAATCCTTATCATTTAATACATCTATAAAAAAAATTATAAACAAATATATTATCCAATTTGACTCTCAAAATGATCTTATGTTAAACATATGATTGTAGCAACCCTTGCCTCTAACCAATCCTCATTGTCTGCATCTCAAGAAAATCCATGATCCTCAAATAGATTCATACTAATAAAAAAATCATAAGTCATCCAAATCAGTCTAGTATTCAATCATTAAAAGATATTTAACAATTCAAATTTTTTTTGACAAAAATAAGAAGTTACTTGCTAAAGTTAAAAAAATTAAAATGGAAGGAACTTCTACAAAAGAAGAGGAGGAAGTTCATATATGGAAAACTTCTCTAGAATATGAATCACACACAAAAAAATAAGTCCCAAATCTTATTTATTTCAATCAATATTCACCTGATGGAAAATTTAGAGCATAAATATATTATCTTAGAATATCTGATAAAAGTCTTAATCAGTCTACAAAAGTCAAGTTAATGAATTGCAATAATGTTGAAATTAAATTATTGAATAATAAAGTTTTAAAAATATATCAAAGTCTTGACCAAGTTTATAAGATGTTAAAAAGTATTAAGTTATACCATAAAAGAGAACTTACTAGAGCAATCAGTGTTTTGAATGATAATGTTACTACTCAACATAGTCAACTCATTCAAAAATTAGATAATAAATCTATTAGAATTAGACTATAAAAATAATCTATTGAGGCAAAGGTAGATAATTTAATCACTGAAGAAAAGGTTATTAGTTAAAGCTAAGATCAGCTTAAGACTAGTATGGTTTCTCTTGAAATATATTAAAAAAATTAGATGGCTACTCTTGAAATAAAATAGGAAGAAGCATATCAAGAAATTAGATAGTTATCTTCAGTTTAAGAGTAGAGAAATTATAAATTAGAATTCTAGTTTATCTTATATCATTTATATTCTAGATTCACTAAAGGATAAAGACCAATCTTCTCAGTCATAGCTAGACACAGTTGTCTCAAAAAATATTGATTACAGTCATAATATTTATTCTTGACAAAATGTTTTAAAATTATAAAGAGAATCATTTATGAAGTCTAAATCAAAAAGTCTACCTCATCCATAAAAATCTCTTCATAAGATCTTTCAAGTAGGCATGACTAAGATAGAACCTGCTAAAATTAAAAGTTATCTTGAGATAGAAGGATCTTCAACATCTAAATCTCTAGTAGATTCTCAAATAAAGACATTAAATTTTCAAACTTTCTTTTATAAATTCAATTATGAACCATAAAAAAAAAGGAAAGAAATGATTTATGCAATGTTACTTTGGGTCAGTGTATAGATTCATGGTCTTAAAAAAAATCATTTCAGTGTTAGTCAACAAATTACAAATGGGTTCATAGGAAATATCAAGGAATGGTGAGATGCTAGTGGTACAATTTTTCATGAGAGCATATACACTCATCTAGAACCTATCTCTACACTCTGCAATGCTTTACTTTTTAAATTTGTTGGGGCACTTGATAATGATAAGGAGTTAAACAAAGCAAAGTTTATTAAAGCCTAATTATATGATCTAATCAGACTAAATGAATATATGTGTTATATGAATAATCTATTCTATAATTCTACAAAAATCTTTAATCCAAAATATAAGATTAGGTATATAGAATCATTTCATGAATATTTTGCTACTAAATATAAAGATGTAATGGGTGATAATCTTCTAACCATGTTTTTTGGAAAGATAAATTAGAATATTAAAATAGTCAATGAAAGGTTATGTGTAGAAATAAAGGCATAAAAATAAACTATGAAGTTTCATAAATAGATAGGTGAAAAATTCTATAATTCTCTTGATGATAGTTTTGGTTGTATAGATGTACATAAATATAAAAAATATAGAAGAAAGAAAAAATCTCATTCTTACAAATATTCCTCTAGAAAATATTTTACTTATAATAAGCCTTGGAAGCTTAGATATAAATCTAGAAAAAATAAATTTGGTCCAAGAAGGATATTAAAAAAAAATGGATTTCAAAATAACCCTGTCAAATATTTCATCTATCAAGGTGAACATTATTTAAATAAATATCCTAATAAGAAAAAAGAATCCAAAAGGATTAATTTTCTAAATAACTATATAATTAATAAAGATGAATATGTTCTAATTTCAAAAGAAGATAAACTTCAATATGAATAAGATATTTTGTGGGAAGCATCTGATAGTAATGGAACTAATAATCAAATAAATATGCATCTAGCTAAATTTGAATCAGAAGATGAATCAGTTGATTATAATTTAGATATAAAATTTTATATTCATATGATTTTAGCTTCTTTTCTAGATGCCTTGAGTTTATCTCAACAAATATCTTTCCTAAAAGAAAGATATAAAAAAAAATCCTGCCTATATGATTTTTGAAAAAATGTTTTTATAATAAAAAATTGTAGCTGTTGAGCAAAACTTCTCTCTCCACTTATTTCAACAAAAAGGCAAAAGGATATTTTACCCAAATAATTTTAGTCCAAACACTAAAAAGTATCTTTATTTGAAGCTACTTATCAACCTAACACCTATGATAGAGCTACTTGGTGAATGAAATGTATCTTTCAGCTTCAACTCTTCTTAGCTAAAGCTAAGATTAAATTACAAGATCTCTTGAAAGAAAAAGCTCGTGTTGATGACCATGGACACCTCTTTGAAGAAGAGCTACTCCAATTCACTAATGAGATTGAATCTCATTTTGAGGGAGGAAAACCTCTCATAATAATTCAAATATACACCACATATAAGTATATAATACTAATAATCTAGTTTGTAAAATTTAGATTAAATGGGATGGTTTTAAATTATATAGCTTGGATGTCTTGCTTGATACTAGTACTGATATTTCTCTTGATAGATATCATTCTATTCCTGTTGATATATATAAATATGATTTTCATAGGTTAACCTTCAATACAAAAACTATAGTTTTAGAATTATTTACAGTAATATTTGTTGTGTTTGGTGACTCTATTTATCATTTTAAAATAGTACAACATGAAATGTCAATGTATGATATGATGATTAGTTCAGATAATTTGAAAACATTTTACCTTATCACAATTTAGTGACATGAAATAATTCTTGCACAAAATCATTCTTTATATAATAAATCTAGATATGAATATAGAATTTTATTGAAAGGAAAGCCAAAAAACTAGTTGGCGTCAGATGGATACAACAAAAGGTAAATCTTTGTCATGTTAGAATTGATTCAATAATTGAGAATATTAAAAAGGATTGTTGTTCTAAAAAACTTCTAATATTCAGAAGAACAAAACTATATGATTGTATAATTGAATTAAAAATGATAAAAGACAAAAATGGTAAAGAAATAGAACCTAAGTCTAAGGCACATTATTCAAGAATGTCTCTTTCACTTAGGGAAGAATTTTTTTAGGGAATAAAATAGTTGAAAGAACAAGGTTTGATAAGATATTCTAATAGCTCTTGGGCTTGTGAAGTATTCTATATAAATAAAAGATCAGAAGAGATAAGAGATAAAAAGAGGCTAGTTATAAATTATGTTCTTATTAATAAATATGTTTTACCTATTCAACATCTTATTTTTTCAAAAGATGAAATTTTGAAAAAAAATAAATGAAATTAAATCCTATAGTAAGTTTGATCTAAAATTAGAATTCTAGTAAATATAAGTGGTAGAACAAGACATGTACAAAATTTTAATTGTCACTTCATTTGACCAATATGAATGGAATATCCTACCCTTTAGTTTGAAGATTATGTATCTGTATAATCATTTATTCTAGCTTATATTTTTAGAATTATATCTTATCTTCCAATGGTTATATATATTTCAAAATTATGATAAAGAGGAAAACAAAGTAAATTTTCTTAAATCCCAATTATATGATATGACCAGGCTAGATGAATATATGTGTTATATGGAGAATCTATTTTATAATTCTAGAGAAATATTTAATCTAGCAACAAGATTAGGTATATAGAATCATTTTCTAAATATTTTGCTAGAAAATATAAAGCTGCTATGGGTGATAATCTTCCAACCATGTCTTTTTGAAGGATAAATTAGAATATTAAAGAAATCAATGAAAGGTTATGTGCAGAAAGAAAGGCACAAAAAGAAACTATGATGTTTCATAAATAGATAAGTGCAAATTTTCTCAATTCTCTATGATAATTTTGGTTGTATATATATACATAGATATAAACAATACAAAAGAAAAAATAAATCTCAAGAGTAGAAAAAACAATATCTTTCTTTTAGGAAAGATATTTGTTGAGATAAACTCAAGGCAAAAAATGCTATCAAAATCTTATATTTAAATAATATAAGCTTTTGATAGCATTTTTAATGGCTTGTGATATTTTATAGGCTATCAGAAGCCTTTAGGATATAATCTTTCATGATATAAATATTGATGTTTGATTTTAGGAATAGAAAATATAACATAAATTAGCTTGGAATAAGCTAAATATATTTAAGGATAAAGACTAATTTTTGTTAAATATATCAATATTCTGATTATATAATTTTTCATTTGCATCATAAGCCATATCTTACAAAATATCTAGAATTAGAAGTATATCTATGTACATCCATAGAACCAAAATTATTATCACACAAAATATCAAGAATAGAATACTAATAACAGAGTTGTGTCTTAGCGAGATAGGAATAAGTGTATGGTTTTCACTTGCCCTTTTGTGGGAACCTATGAATCATTTCAATTTTTTCAAATTGGTATAGTAGATATGATTCAGATTATTTATTTATGAATATTATGATATGATTCATATTAAAGTGAATCATTTCAATTTTTTATTATTTATACCAATAATCCCACCATTCTTTGATTCGCAGTCAAAAAATCCTTAATATTATTTAAAATGTGTTCTTGTACTATAACTTCCCCTGATTTTGTAATGACCTCTAAAAAATCAATTTCATCTTTAAAAACTATCATTTTTTTCTCAGATAGATATCCAAAATTAGTTACAAATTGAGGCTATTATATAAGATGTATATCTAGAGAATTAATCCATTTAATATTCATTATTTCTTGAGTTTAGTCTAGAGTCTTAACCTAGGAGTTGAATCTTATATTAAATGGGAGAAAACCTCTCATAATAATTCAAATATACATCAGATATTAGTATACAATACTAATAATTCAATTTATAAAATTTAGATTAAATGGGATAGTTTTAAAACATATAACTTCGATGTTCTGCTTGATACTGATGCTGATATTTTTAAAACTTTATTATTCAAGTATTTAGTTGCAAGATTATTTGAATTCATTAACTTGACTTTTATAGACTGATCAAGACTTTTGTCATATGTTCTAAGATAATATATTTATGCTCTAAATTTTCTATCAGGTGAATATTGATTAAAATCAGCAAGCTTTGGAAAACCTTTTTATATACATGATTCATCTCCAAGAGGAGTTTTCCATACATGACCTTCCTCTTATTCTTTTATAGAAGTTCCTTCCATATTAATTCTTTTAGCTTCAGCAAGTAACTTCTTATTTTTTTTCAAACAATTCTTGAATTTCTAAATCTCTTTTAACCATATGAATACTGGACTGATTTGGATGACTTATGATTTTTTGACAATCAACATAGTAGTATGAATCTATTTAAGGATCATGGATTTTATTGAGATGTAGACAATGGGGATTAACTGGAGGCAAGGGTTGTTATAATTGTATGTTCAACATATGATCATTCTGAGAGTCAAATATGATAATATATCTATTTGACAGATTTTTTATAGATGTAGTAAATGATAAAGATTTTTTATATTTTTGAACAAAGTCTATATCTACTATCTAATTTTTTGGAAAGTTAATATCTGACTAAGAAATTGATTCAATTGAAATTATTTGACTACTTTTTGTTATAATTGTTACTTCCATAATTAAGTTATCTGTATTGAATTCTCTAGCTATAAAATTAATAAGACAATCTTTTTTTCAAGAATATGCTCAATAGAGAAGTCAAAATCTAATAGAAACATCACCCACTTGGTTAACCTGCTCATAGATTCTTTCTTTATATTATCAGTAGAATGAAGAATACTCATAAAGTTATTTAAATCAGATCTAACAATAATTTTTTTTTGATCTCACAAAAAACATAAAAGCTTGAATAGCATTAATAACAACAAGAATTTCATTATGAGTAGAATGATAGTTTTTCTATACTTATTTAAAATTTCTTGAATTAAATATATAGGGCTTCTCTTACCCATATAACAATCTTTCTTTTAGAATAGTATCCCAATATAAATCAGAAACATCTATCTCAATGATCTTTAGATCATTACTAGGTAGAACTAGAGGTGGTAGATTATGACAATTTTATTTTATCTTTTGAATAATTTTTGTCATCTCATCGACCATGTTGGAGATTCTTTGATAACCTTTTATTTAGAAGAATTCTATCCTATATAATGTTATAATAATATCTTGCTACATAGTTTACACATCCAATAAATTATTATAACATTTTTTATCTTTGAGTTCATTAGAAAAATTCTTAATATTATTTAAAACATGTTCTTATACTACAACTTATCTTGATCTTATAGTGACCTCTAAAAACTCAATTTCATCTTTGAAAACTATCATTTTTTTCTCAGATAGAACTAAACCATTGTCATACACAATCTAATATAATTGTTCTAGATGATCGAGATGTTCTTTAGATGATATTGAAAAAACTAATATATCATCTATATAGACAATGATAAATTAGAATATGTTGATAAAATTTTATTCATCATTTCTTGAAATATACTAGGAGTAGTGTTCAAACCAAAGGGTAGGACATTTCATTCATATTGACCAAATGGAGTGACAAGTATAGTTTTGTACCTATCTTGTTCTACCACTTGTATTTGCTAGAATCCTGATTTTAGATTAAACCTACTATAAAGTTTGCTTCCATTTATTCTTTTCAATATTTCATATTTTGAAAAATTAGGATGTTGAACAGGTAAAACATATTTATTAGGAGGAATATAATTTATAACTAGTCTCTTTTTATCCCTTATCTATTTTGATCTTTTATTGACATAAAATGTTTCACAAGCCCAAGAGCTATTAGAATCTCTTATAAAACCTTGTTCTTTCAACTATTTTATTTTCTAAAAACATTCTTTCCTAATTGAAGGAGACATTCTTGAATGATGTGTCTTAAACTTAGGTTCTATTTCTTTATCATTTTTATCTTTTACCATTTTTAATTCAATTCTACATTCATGTAGTTTTTTTCTTCTGAATGCTAAAGTATTTTTAGAACAATAATCCTTTTTAAGCTTCTCAATTATTGGATCAATTCTACCATGACAAAGATTTACCTCTTATTGTATCCATCCGGTGTCAACTAGTTTCTTTGGCTTTCTTTTCAATAGAATTTTGCAATCATATATAGATTTTTTTACAAAAAATATTTTTGTGTAAGAGTTATTTCATGTGACTGAATTGTGATAGGGTAGAAAATTGTCAAATTATCTAAACCAATCATCATATCATACATTGGAATTTCATGTTATACTATCTTAAAATGATAAATAGAGTCACCAAGCACAATAGGTATAACTGTAGACCATTCTGAAACTATAGTGTTTAAATTGAAGGTTAGCCTATAAAAATTAGCTTTCCATATATCAACAAGAATAGAATGATATCTATCAAGAGAAGTATCAACACCAGTATCAAGCAGGACATCCAAGCTATATGGTTTAAAACTATACCATTTAATCTGAAATAGATTTAAAAACTCAAATGGCTATTCTTGAGACAAAATAGGAAGAAGCATATCAAGAAATCAAACAGGTATCATATACTTCTGATAGCATACCTAGAGAAATTATAAATAAGAATTCTAATTTATCTTTTATTCTTGATATTTTAGATTCACTAAAGGATAAAGGTCAATCTTCTTGATCACAGCTAGTTATAGTTATCTCAAAAAATATTAATTATAGTCATAATATTCATTCCTAGCAAAATATTTTAAAATATTAGCTCTGATACCATTAAATGCAAAATATCCGATTCACAAGCTCCCTCAAAAGGATAAGTCAAGAACATAAACTTATTTATAAAATCTAATATGAAATATATTAGATACGATTCAGATTATTTATTTTTAGATATTATGATATGATTCATATTAATGTAGATCATTTAAATTTTTTATTATTTATATAAGTAATCCCACATTTCTTTCATTCACAGTCAAAAAAATTATTAATATTTTTTAAAACATGTTCTCATACTATAATTTTCCTTGATTTTATAGTGACTCCTAAAAACTCAATTTCATCTTTGAAAACTATCATGTTTTTCTCAAACAGAACGAGACCATTGTCATACACAATCTGATAGAATTATTCTAGATGATCAAGATACTCTTTAGGTGATCTTGAAAAAATTAATATATCATCTATATAGATAATGATAAAATTATAATATGCTGAGAAAATTTTATTCATCATTTCTTATAATATACTAGGAGTAGTCTTCAAACTAAAGCGTAGGATATTATGTTCATATTTACCAAATGGAGTGACGAATGCAATTTTGTACCTATCTTGTTTTACCACTTATATCTACTACAATCTTGATTTTAGATCAAACTTACTATAAAATTTTCTTTTATTTATTTTTTAAAATATTTCATCTTTTGAAGGAATATGATGTTGAATAGGTAAAACATATTTATTACGAGGAACATAATTTATAACTAGTCTCTTTTTACTCCTTATTTGTTCTATTTTTTGATTTACATAGAATTTTTCACAAGCCCAAGACCTATTATAATCTCTTATCAAACCTTGTTCTTTCAACTTTTTATTTCCTGAAAACATTCTTTCCTAAGTGAAGGAGACATTCCTGAATGATGTACCTTAAACATAGATTTTATTTCTTTATCATTTTTATCTTTTACAATTTTTAATTCAATTCTACATTAATGTAATTTTATTCCTTTAAATGTTAAAGAATTTTTAGAAAAATAATCCTTTTTAAGCTTCTCAATTATTGGATCAATGCTAGCATGACAAAGATTTACTTTCTATTGTATCCATCTACTGTCAACTAATTGTTTTGGCTTTCCTTTGATTGGAATTCTACATTCATATTTAAATTTCTCATATAAAGAATATTTTGTGAAATAATTATTTCATGCAACTAAATTGTGATACGGTAGAAAGTTGTCAAAGTATATGAACCAATTATCATATCATACATTGGTATTTCATGATGTACTATCTTAAAATGATAAATAGAGTCACAAGCACAATAGGTATAATTGTAGATAATTCTAAAATGAAAATTTTTGTATTGAATATTAACCTATGAAAAGCAACTTTCCATCTACCAACAAGAATAAAATGATATCTAGAAAGAGAAATATCAGTACCAGTATCAAGCAAGACATCCAAGCTATATGGTTTAAAACTATCTCATATAATCTAAATATTATAAACTAGACTATTAGTAATCTATACATATATCTAATGTATATTTGAATTATTATGAGAGATTTACCCTCCCTCAAAATGATATTTGATCTCATTAGTGACTTGGAGTTTCTCTTCTTCAAAGAGTTGTTCATGTTCATCATCAATAGCTTCTTCTTTCAAGAGATCTTGTAATTCAGTCTGAGCTTTAGCTAGGAAGAGTTAAAACTTAAAGATGCATTTTTTTTACCAAGTAGCTCTATCATAGGTGTTAGGTTGATATGCACCTTCAACCAGAGATGTTTTGTGATATTTGAAATGAAATTCTTCAGATAAAATATTGTTTTACTTTTTTGGTTGAGCTAAGTGGAGAGAATGTTTTTATTTAATAGCTATAATTTATTATTGTAAAAACTTTTTTTTTGAAATCATATAGGCAGGAGTTTTTTCATATATTTCTTTTAGGAAAGATATTTTTTGAAATAAACTCAAGGCATCTAGAAAATGAAAAAAAATCATATTCATATGAAATTGTATATCTAAATCATAATCAGATTATTCATATATAGATTCAAATTCAGCTAGACGTATATTTATTTGATTATCACTTCCATCACTATCAGATGCTTTCCACAAAATATCTGATTCATATTAAAGTTCATCTTCATTTAAAACTAGAACACATTCATCTTCATTAATTTCATAGCTATTTAAAAAATTAATATTTTTAGATTATTTTTTCCTATTAAGACATTTATTTGCATAATATTCACCTTGATAGATGAAATATTTGATACACTTCTTTTAAAATCCATGTATCTTTTTATTGAATATCCTTCTTGGACCAAATTTCTTTTTTTTAGATTTATATCTAGGATTCCAAGGCTTATTATAAGTAAACTCTTCTCCAGAAGAACAATTGAAAAAATGATAATTCTTCTTTCTTTTGTACTATTTATATCTATGTATATCCATACAATAAAAATTATCATAAAAAAATTGCAAAATTTTACACCTACCTATTTATGAAACTTCATAGTTTCTTTTTGTGACTTTCTTTCTACACAACCTTTCATTGACTACTTTAATATTCTAATTTATCCTTCGAAAGGATATGGTTATAATATTATTACCCATATCAACTTTATGTTTGGTAGAAAAATATTCAAAAAATGATTCTATATACCTAATCTTGTATGCTAAATTAAATATTTTTCCAAAATTATATAATATATTCTCCATATAACACATATATTCATCTAGCCTATTCATATCACATAATTGGGCTTTAAGAAAATTTGATTTGTTTTCCTCTTTATCATTATAAAGTGTCCCAAAAAATCCAAAAAGTAAAGCATTGTAGAGTGCAGAGATAGGTTTTAGATGAGTGTATATGCTCTCATGAAATATTATACCAATAGCATCCCACCATTCCTTGATATTTCCTATGAACTCATTTGTAATTTGTTGACTAACACTAAAAGGATATTTTTTAAGGCCATGAATCTATACACTGGGCCAATCTAGCATTGCATGAATAATTTCTTTCCTTTTTTTTGGTGGTTCACAATTAAATTTTTAGAAGAAAGGTTGAAGATTTAAAGTCCCTATTTAAGAATCTAATGGAGGTTTAAATGTTGAAGATTCTTTTGTCTTAAATTAACTTTCAATTTTAGTAGGTTCCATCTTATCCATGCCTACTTGGAAGATCTTATCAAGAGTTTTTTTAAAATCAGGCAGATTTTTTGTTTTAGACTTAATAAATGATTCTCTTTGTAATTTTAAAATATTTTATCATGAATGGATATTATGACTGTAATCAATATTTTTTGAGATAATTATGTTTGGTTGTGATCAAGAAGATTGACCTTTAACTTTTAGTGAATCTAGAATATCAAGCATAAAAGATAAGCTAGAATTCTAATTTACAATTTCTCTAGCTATGTTATCAAAAACTAAATATAGCTATCTAATTTCTTTATATGCTTCTTCCTATTTTGTCTCAAGAGTAGCCATTTGAGTTTTTAAATCTATTTCAAGAAAAACCATACTAGTCTTAAGCTGATCTTAGCTTTAATTGATAACCTTTTCTTCAGTAATCAAATTACATACCTTTGCCTCAATAGATTGTTGTTGTAGTCTAATTCTACTAGATTCATTATCTAATTTTTGAATGAGCTGACCATGTTGAGTAGTAACATTATCACTCAAAACATTGATTTCTCTACTAAATTCTCCTTTCTGGTATAACTCAATACTTTTTAATATCTTAGAAACTTAGTCAAGACTTTGTTTTATTTCTAAAAATTTATTACTCAAGTATTTAGTTTCAATATTATTCCAATTTATTAACTTAACTTCTGTAGACTGATCAAAACTTTTGTCAAATGTTCTAAGATAATAAATTTATGCTCTAAATTTTTTATCAGGTGAATATTGATTAAAACTAGTAGGCATTGTGAATGCTTTTTCTGTGTATGATTCATCTCTTAGAGGAGTTTCCCATATATGACCTTCCTCTTATTTTATATAAGTTCCTTCCAAATTAATTCTTTTTGCTTCAGCAAGTAACTTCTTATTTTTCTCAAGTAGTTCTTGAATGGTTAAATCTCTTTTAACCATGCAAATACTAGACTGATTTAGATAACTTATTATTATTTTTTAAATAAACATAGTAGTATGAATCTATTTGAGGATCATGGATTTTCTTGAGATGCAAATAATGAGGATTGATTAGAGGCAAGGGTCGCTACAATTGTATATTTACCATATGATCATTCTGAGAGTCAAATCTTCTAATAGATTTGTTTGAAAAATATTTTATAGATGCAGTAAATGATAAGGGTTTCTTGGATTTTTGAACAAAGTCTATCTCTACTATCCACTTTCTAATAAACTTGAGATCTGACCAAGAAATTAAATCAGCTATAATCATTTAACTATTTTTTGTTTCTCTGTACACCATGATTTTTACTTGTGTGGGAGTATGCTTGACATCAGGATGAAGGGTATTGGTTAAATGATATATGACCTAATATTTAATAGCAAGTAGACAAGAGCTAGGGATCATATCTAATCCATGAGTTTAAAAGAAAATCTTTAGTACTTTATTTAAATTTTCTTCTTGATGAATAACCACTAGATAATTTGGATATATGGTTGTAAAGATTGAGCCATCATGAAGACCAATTTAGATAGTATTTTGTAAATAAACACTAAAGGTGGTATGTCTATTATCAAGTAAACAACCTAGAATATTGACATTCAAACCTCTTTTAAATAAAGAAAAAATACCAATAGTAACAACACCAATATTTAAAAGCTTATATTTAAATTGAGATTTTAACTGACAGATAGTTTTATCATCAAATATTTACAAGTGGTATTTATAGTCATCATTTTGTTTAACCTGGATAACATTTTTAAAAACTTTTATGGAGGTTCTAACAATAAGATGAAATAGAGAAAGCTTATTGTAAACATCTATGGCCTTAAGAGTTGGAAGTTTCCATTCAGGGCTAATATTTTCTTCATTAAATTCTATATTTACTTCATTTGTAGAAAAGAATAAAATAATAGATATATCCAAAAGAGAAAAAATATCACATGTAACTCTAGTATTTAGAGTTATCTAGTTTGATGCATCCATAGTCTTTGTATCATCATTACTATACAGATCTAATATCACACCTTCTTTACAGCTTTATGAGATCATTCTCTTCCCTATTGTCTGAAGATAATATGGAGATAGAAGATCAAAGTAAAAAGAAGATAGATACAGATAAAAAGAGATGAAAATATAATTTTATTTATATATCAAAGAGATATTATAAAATCAACAAGAACATGGACATAAATATGTCTCATGACTCTAATATGGATCATAGCTTTGATACCATTAAATGCAAGATCAATGTATTACTCATATTCAATAAGACACATACAAAGTTTACAAAGCTTTCAAATATAACATAATATACTTAGGAAAAGTTTTTGATTCACAAGTTCGCACAAAATGGCAAGTGAAGAGCATATGCTTATTCCTGACTCGTTAAGACACAACTCCTAGATTAAGACTCTAGAATCAACTCTAGGCATTTGATGCTTATGACATGAAAAACTACTCATATTTATAAAATGAAATGAGAAGATCAATGATCGACATAAAGATGTTGAATTGATAGATAAAAGGCAAAATTCCAAAAGTTAGTTGGTTATAGGTCCACTGTGTAGCACCTAACAAGAAAAACAAACAAGGAATCTATCGACATGATAAACATGCTACTGAATTTTTGAAAGTGGTGAGGTCTACAAAACTTTAAAAGGGTTAATGTTCCCACATTAATGGCTATGAACAGACCTTGTAACTAGTCTTTGAAGAAGCTAGGAATAGCCCAAATAAAAAGTCTGAGGACTAGAGAGGGAAGAATCAGAATGATGAAATACACACTCATATGACTTGGGTTAACAGTAAAGCTGAGTCTTCTTCCCAATTAGATTCCTGGTTGTGTAGGGAGATCATTGATCTCAAGAAAAAAGTGGAAACTTTGGAAGATTCTCTGAAAGCTGCTTGGAACAAAGTAAACAACATGGAAAATCAGTTAAGCGAGATCCCTGTGAAGCTCAAAGCTTACGAAAACAATCTCTGAGAGTTAATAAAGGATAACAGAAAGAAAATGGAGGAAGTAACGTCCAACATTTGTGCAGCTGCTATCAATATAGGTAAACGAGCCAATGAGGATACCAAAGCACTAGAGGGTCCCAGCAAAAGGACAAGGCAAAGTTCTAGAAAGAAAGATACACAAAAAGGAGCTTTGCTGGAGGTTACCACCCAGGAAACTGCTTTGAAAGAAAAAGAAGCCATGAACTTGATACTGGAACTGGATGAATAATCTGGTCCTTCTTGTTGGTAAAGAAACTGGTACTGATCTTTGTTCTTCTTTTGTTAGCTTTTGTTTGTTGTACCACCAGACTTCTATTTCTGGGTTTTGACTGGATGTATCTCTTATGGTTTTAGGACCATTCAAAACCTATTTTTGCTACCTCTCTATTGGTCTTTTTTTTTGCTCTCTGTAAAAGGGTTTCGGGGCCCCTTCAAAACCTACTTTTACCTCTAATCTAAAACTAGTCTTTAAATTAAATTAGTCATCATCATTGAGTTCATATTTTCATTGGGGAGAATAATAGTTGTCATTATCAGAATCAAAGTGGGTGTGGTTTATGTATAAATCTAAAAAAATACTTAACATATGACTACCAGGTGTAGGAAGAAACATAGATTTATGACTTATTGTGAACCATTTCCAAAAAGTAGCTAATGATTGAGTAGGAGCTAAGCTAACATGTAGATTAGCTTAGAAATTTTGAACTGAGAATATTTCAAATTAAATCCTAAAAGGTATCCCTAGAGCAATAAATATATTCCTTAATTTAATTGGAGGGATATGAATAGTAGGATCATCAAAAGCTTTCATTGGCATAACATAATCCAAAAATTTAAATAAATAATTTATTATTTCAGTAGATGACCAAAAATTTTATATAACAGTTGGCTAGAAGATAGGCCATTGAATTAAGAATTTAAAACCATGCCTATAAATGAAATTATTAAAGAGATTATTTATACCAATAATCCTAGGATTATTAGCTTCATGATATAACATAATTGTAGAACACCACCTTTTTCCATCTAGTTCTTGAAAGTGTGATGTCCATGCCAAATGAGTATTATTAAGTTTTGCAAAGGCTTCATTAGATTTTTTTGTGAGAGCATCAATTTTATGACTTGATTTATTAGCAATAGATATAGTGGATCTCTATATATGATGATGCAATTCTTGACACACTTTACTAACTATTACTACCATAATTAAATTATCTATATTGAATTATCTAGATATAAAATCAATAAGATAAGTATTTTTTCTAAGAATATACTCAATAGAGAAGTCAAAATCTAATAGAAAATTTGCCCACCTATTTGACCTGCTCACAAATCTTGTATTTAGACTATTAGTATAATAAATAATACTCATAAAGTTATTTAAATCATATCTAACAAGAAATTTTTTTGATCTCACAAAAAACATAAAAGCATGAATAGCCTTAATAACAATAAGAATTTCTTTATGAATAGAATGATAGTTTTTTTAAACCTATTTAAAATTTCCTAAAGAAAATTTTTAGGGCTTCTCTAATCCATCTAACAATATATATTTAAGAATAGAATCCTAATATAAATTTGAAACATCTATCTCAATGATATTTAGACCATTACCATGTAGAAATAGAAGTGATAGATTTTGACAATTCTGCTTTAGCTTTTGAACAATGTTTGTCATCTTATCAGACCATGATGTATGATTCTTTAATATCCTTTTATTTAGAAGAATTATATCCTATGGAATGTTATAATAATATCTTTCTACATAGTTTACACAGCCAAAAAATCATTGTTGTAATTTTTTATCTTTGAGTTCATCAAGAAAATTTTTAATATTCTTTAAAACATGTTCTTGTACTGAAAATTCCCCTGATTTTATAATGACCCTTAAAAACTCAATTTCATCTTTGAAAACTATCATTTTTTTCTTAGACAGAACTAGACCATTATCATACATAATCTAATAGAATTGTTCTAGATGATCGAGATGCTCTTTAAGAGATCTTGAAAAAACTAATATATCATCTATATAGACAATGATAAAATTAGAATATGTTTTAAAAAAATTATTCATCATTTCTTGAAATATACTAGGATCAATCTTTGAACAAAAGGGTAGGACATTCCATTTGTATTGGCCAAATGAAGTGATAAATGCAATTTTGTACTTATCTTGTTCAATCACTTGTTTCTGTTAGAATGTTGATTTTAGATCAAACTTACTATAAACTTTGCTTCCATTTATTCTTTGCAAAATTTCATCTTTTGAAGAAATACTATGTTGAACAAGTAAAAACATATTTATTAAGAGGAACATAATTTATAACTAGTCTCTTTTTACCCTTTATCTATTCTGGTCTTTTATTTACATAGAATGCTTCACAAGCCCGAGAGCTATTTGAATCTCTTATCAAATCTTGTTCTTTCAACTATTTTATTTTTTGAAAACATTCTTCCCTAAGTGAATGAGACATTTTTGAATGATGTTACTTAAACTTAGGTTCTATTTTCTTACCATTTTTGTCTTTTACCACTTTTAATTCAAATCTGCATTCATGTAGTTTTCTTTCTTTGAATACTAAAGTATTTTCAAAACAACAATCCATTTTAAGCTTCTTAATTATTGGATCAATGATATCATGACAAAGATTTACCTTTTATTATATCTATCTAGTGTCAACTAGTTTCTTTGGCTTTCCTTTCAATAGAATTCTATATTCATATATGGATTTCTTGTGTAAAAAATATTTTTATGAAAGAATTATTTTATGTAGTTGAATTATGACAGGGTATAAATTTGTTAAATTATGTTAATCAATCATCATATCATACATTATAATTTCATGATGTACTATCTTAAAATGATAAGTAGAGTCACCAAGCACATGTTTAACTATAAACAATTCTAAAACCATAATTTTTATATTGAAAGTTAACCTTTAAAAATCAGATTTTTACATATCAATAGGAATATAATGATATCTACCAAGAGAAATATTAACACCAGTATCAAGCAGGACATCCAAGATATATGGGTTAAAACCATCCCATTTATCTAAATTTCATAAATTAGATTATTAATATTATATATTGATATCTGATATATATTTGAATTATTATGAGAGTTTTCCTTCCCCTCAAAATTAGATTCAATATCATTGGTGATTTAGAGTACCTCTTCTTCAAAGAGGTGTTCATGTTCATCAGCAAGAGCTTCTTCTTTTATCAGATCTTGTAATTCAGTCTGAGCTTTAGTTAGGAAGAATTGAAGCTGAAAGATATGTTTCTTTCACTAAGTAGCTCTATCATAGGTGTTAGGTTGATAGGAAGATTCAATTGGAGATGTTTTTTAGTGTTTGGATTGAAATATTTTGGACAAAATATCCTTTTGCCTTTTTTGTTGAGCTAAGTGGAGAGAATATTTTTCTTGATAGATACAATTTTTTGTTGTAAAAACATTTTTTCAAAAATCATATAGGCAGGAGTTTTTTCATATATTTCTTTTAGGAAAGATATTGGTTGAGATAAACTCAAGGCATCTAAAAAATAATCAAAAATCATATGAATCTATAATCCTATATCTAAATCATAATCAGATGATTAGTCTTTAGATTTAGATTCAAGTAAATGCATATTTATTTGATTATCAGTTCCATCAATATCAGATGCTTCCCATAAAATATTTGATTCATATTAAAGTTCATCTTCCTCTAAAACTATAACATATTCATCTTTATTAATTCCATATCTATTCATAAAATTAATCTTTTTGGATTCTTTTTTCCTATTAGGATATTTATTTGCATAATAGTCACCTTGATAGATGAAATATTTAACATGGTTCTTTTGAAATCCATTTTTATTTTTATTTTATCATCCTTCTTAGACCAAATTTCTTTTTTATAGATTTATATATATGCTTCCAAGGTTTATTATAAGTAAAATCTTTTCTAAAGGAACATTTTCAAGAATGAGATTTCTTATTTATTTTGTACTATTTATATCTATGTACATCCTTAAAACCAAAATTATCATTGAGAGAATTGCAAAATTTTGTTGCTATTTGTTTATGAAACTTCATAGTTTCTTTTTGTGACTTTCTTTCTACACAAAACCTTTCATTAAATGCTTTAATATTTTGATTTATCCTTATAAAGGACATGGTTGGAAGATTATCACCCTTAGCAGCTTTATATTTGGTAGCAAAATATTTAGGAAATGATTCTATATACCTAATCTTGTATGTTAGATTAAAGATTTCTCCAAAATTATAGAATAGATTCTCCATATAACACATATATTCATCTAGCCTAGTCATATCATATAATTGAACTTTAAGAAACTTTGATTTATTTGCCTCTTTATCACTATCAAGTGTCCTAGTAAATTCAAAAAATAAAGCATTGTAGAGTGCAGAGATAAGTTCTAGATGAGTATATATGCTATCATGAAACATTGTACCACTAGCATTATATATTATATTTAATATTAATAATTAGATGTCCTACTCTGATACTATTAAATCAATTATATCTAATATATTATATATTATTTAGATTATTTATTTGAATCTAAATTAGAAGACTAGTTAGAAATTAAGGCTAATATATATATTCTAGAATTATCTATATTGAATTCTCTGGATATAAAATTAGTAAGACAATTTTTGTTTCCAAGAATATGTTCAATAGAGAAGTCAAAATTTGACAAAAAATTTGCCCACCTAGTTAACCTTCTCATAGATCCATCCGATAGAAAAAGATAGGGATAATTTCTAGTATATCAATAAGCTTAATTACCTATTATATGGCTCTATCATAGGTTACATGGATCATTTCCTACTGATATATTTAACTCAAATATTTTATGTTCATACATTGGCACATGGCATCATCTTAACATCTAAGACTAGTTGCAAATTAAGGCTGTTAGATATGATCTCATTTGTGACTTGGAGTAGCTCTTGTTTAGATATCAAATATATTAGAGATGATTCTTACCAATAACTAGACTTGATTCATATTATAATATCCATATATAATAAATAGATAGAGTATAGATTGGCTTAATTTTTAACTAGTTTTAGATATCCAATATATGATGTAATATATCTAAAATATCTAATTAATGCCATATCTGTAACTAGTCTTAGATGTCCTGCTTTGATACCACTAAATGTAGGATCATTGTATCATTCATATTCTATAAGACACATAGAAAGTTTACAAAGATTTTATCTATAACATAATATACTTAGGAGAAGTTTTTGATTCACACATTCCCATAAAAGGGCAAACAAAGATCATATGATTATTCTTGAATCGCTTAGACACAACTCTGAGGTTAAGACTCTAGAATTGACTCTAGAAATTCAATGCTTATGACATGAATAAATCCTCATATTTATAGGATGAAATGAGAAGATCAACAGTTGACACAAAGATATTGAATTGATAGATAGAAGGTAAGATGCCAAAATTTAGTGGGTTATGGGCCCACTGCACACCACCTAAAAAGAAAAACAAACAAGAAATATATCGACATGGTCAATAGGCTATCACTTTTTCAAAGTAGTGAGGTCCATAAAACCATAAAAAGGTTAATATGCCCACATTCATAGCTACAAACAAACCCCATAACTATTCTTTAAATTAGATTAGTCCTCATCATTGAATTCATATTCTCTTTGGAGAGAATAATGGTTGTCATCATCAAAATCAAATTCAGTGTGGTCCATGTATAAATCTAAAGAAATCATTAACATAGGACTGCCAGGTTTAAGAGAAAACATAGTTTTATGACTTATTGTGAACCATTTCCAAAGAGTAGCCAATGGTTGAGCAGGAGATAATCTAGCATGTAGATTAAATTAGAAATTCTAAACTAAGAATATTTAAAACTTAATCCTAAAAGGTATCCTTAGAGTAATAAATATATTCCTTAATTAAATTGGAGGGATACAAATAGGAGGATCATTAGAAGATTTCATTAGCATATCATAATCTAAAAATTTAAATAAATAATCTAGTATTTCAGTAGATAACCAAAAAATTCTATAGTGGGATTAAAATTTAGCTAGAAGGTAGACCATTAAATTAAGAATTCAAAACCATGCCTATAAATGAAATTATTAAAGTGATTATTTATACCAATAATCCTTATATTATTAGCTTCATGATATAGCATTATTTTAGAACACCACCTTTTTCCATTTGGTTCTTGAAATTATGATGTCAATGCCAAATGAGTATTAGTAAGTTCTGTAGAAGCTTTGTGAGATTTTTCTATGAGAGGATCAATTTCATGAGTTAACTGATTAGTAAAAAATGGAGTGGATCTCCATATATGCTAATAAAATTCTTCACACACTTCAGTAACTATTACTATCATAATTAAATTATCTATATTGAATTTTCTAAATATAAAATCAATAAGACAATTCTTTTTTCTAGGAATATACTCAATAAAGAAGTCAAAATCTGATAGAAAAGTTGTCCACCTAGTTAACCTGCTCACATATATTTTCTTTATATTATCAATATAATGAAGAATACTCATAAGGTTATTTAAATCAGATCTAACAAGAAATTTTCCAAATCTTACAAAAAACATAAAAACTTGAATAGCCTTAATAACAGCAAGAATTTCTTTGTGAGTATAATGATAGTTTTTATGAGCCTATTTCAAATTTTCAAAATCAAATCTAAAGGGATTCTATGATCTATCTGACAATATTTCTTTAAGAATAACACCCTAATATAAATCTAAAGCATCTGTCTCAATGATCTTTAGACCATTACCAGATAGAACTAGATTCTGACAATTCTACTTTATGCTTCAAACAAATTTTATCATCTCATCAAACCATGCTAGAGGATTCTTTTATATCCTTTTATTTTGAATAATTATATCTTTTGCAATGTTATAATAATATCTTGATACATAAATTACATAGCCAGGAAATCATTGTAGCAATTTTTTATCTTTGAGTTCATCAAAAAAATTATTAATATTATTTAAACATGTTCTTGTACTACAACTTCTCCAAATTATATAGTGACCCCTAAAAACACAATTTCATCTTTGAAATCTATCATTTTTTTCTTAAACAAAACTAAACCATTGTCATACACAATTTGATAGAATTGTTCTAGATGATCAAGATGCTCTTTAGGTGATATTGAAAAAACTAATATATCATCTATATAGATAATGATAAAATTAGAATATGCTGAGAAAATTTTATTCATCATTTCTTCAAATATAATAGGAGAATTCTTCTAAATAAAGGGTAGAAAATTCTATTCGTATTGGAAAAATAGAGTGACAAATGCATTTTTGTACCTATCTTGATCTACCACTTGTATCTACCAGAATCCTAATTTTAGATCAAAATTACTATAAACTTTTCTTCTATTTATTCTTTGAAATATTTCATCTTTTGAAGGAATAGGATGATGAACGGGTAAAACATATTTATTAAGATGAACATAATTTATAACTAGTCTCTTTTTACCCCTTATCTATTCTGATCTTTTATAACATAGAATGCTTCACAAACCCAAGAGTTATTAGAATCTCTTATCAAATCTTGTTCTTTCAACTATTTAATTTGTTAAAAACATTCTTCCTTAGGTGAAGGAAGCATTCCTAAATGATGTGCCTTAAACTTAAGTTCTATTTCTTTACCATTTTCATCTTTTAGCATTTTTAATTCAATTTTGCATTCATATACTTTTCTTCCTCTGAATGTTAAAGGATTTTCAGAACAACAATATTTTTTAAGCTTCTCAATTATTAGATCAATGCTAGCATGTAAAATATTTACCATCTATTGTATCCATCTAGTGTCAACTGGTTTCTTTGACTTTCATTTAAATGGAATTATGTATTCATATCTAGATTTCTTATGCAAATAATATTTTTATGCAAGAATTATTTTATGTGAATAAATTGTGATAAGGTAGAAAGTTTCCAAATTATCTGAACCAATCATCATATCATACATTGGTATTTCATGTTGTACTATCTTAAAATAATAAATAGAGTCACCAAGCACAATAGGTATAACTACAAATAATTTTGAAACCATAGTTTTTGTATTGAAGGTTAAAATATGAAAATCAACCTTTCACATATTAATAGGAATAGAATGATATCTAGCAAGAGAAATATCATCACCAGTATCAAGAAAGACATCCAAGCTATATGGTTTAAAACTATCATATTTAATCTAAATTTCAAAAACTAGATTATTAGTAATATATAGTGAAATCTGATGTATATTTGAATTATTATGAGAGGTTTTTCCCCCTCAAAATGAGATTGAATCTCATTAGTGACTTGGAGTAGATCTTCTTCAAAAAGGTGTTCGTGTTCATGAACAAGAGCTTCTTCTTTTAGTAAATCTTATAATTCAGTTTGAGCTTTAGTTAGGAATTGCTGAAGCTAAAAGATGCATTTCTTTCACCAAGTAGCTCTATCATAGGTGTCAGGTTGATAGGAAGCTTTAACTAGAGATGTTTTCTAGTGTTTGGACTAAATTTTTTTGGACAAAATATCCTTTTTCCTTTTTTGTTAAGCTAAGTGGAGAGAATATTTGTTTCTCAGTAGCTACAATTTATTTTTGTAAAAATATTATTTCAAAAATCATATAGACATGAGTTTTTTTATATCTTTCTTTTAGGAAAGATATTTGTTAAGATAAACTCAAGGCATTTAGAAAAAGAGAAAATATTATATGAATTTTAAATCTTATATCTAAATCATTATCAAATGATTCATCTTTTGATTTAGATTTAGTTAGATGCATATATATTTGATTATCAGCTCCATGACTATCAGATGCTTCCCACAAAATAGTTGATTCATATTGAAGTTCATCTTCCTTTGATACTAGAACATATTCATCTTCATTAATTCCATATCTATTCAAGAAATTAATCTTTTTGGATTCTTTTTTTCTATTACGACATTTATTTTCATAATATTTACCTTGACAGATGAAACATTTGACAAGCTTATTTTGAAATCTATGTTGCTTTTTTTTAATATCCTTCTTGGACCAAATTTCTTTTTTCTAGATTTATATCTAGGCTTCCAAGCCTAATTATAAGTAAACACTTTTATAGAGGAATATTTGCAAGAATGAGATTTTTTCTTTCTTTTGTACTATTTATATCTATGTACATCTATATAACCAAAATTATCATCGAGAGAATTGTAGAATTTTGCATGTATTTGTTTATGCAACTTAATAGTTTCTTTTTATGTCTTTCCTTCTGCACATAACCTTTCATTGACTACTTTAATATTCTGATTTATCCTTCCAAAGGACATGGTTGGAAGATTATCACCCATAGGAACTTTATATTTAGTAGCAAAATATTTAGGAAATGATTCTATATACCTATTCTTGTATGTTGGATTAAACATTTCTGTAGAATTATAGAATAGATTCTCCATATAAGACATATATTTATCTAGCATAGTCATATCACATAATTGGGATTTAAAAAACTTTGCTTTGTTTTCCTCTCTATCATTATCAAGTGTCCCAACAAATTCAAAGAGTAAAGCATTGCAGAGAGTAGAGATAGGTTCTAGATGAGTGTATATGCTCTCATGAAACATTGTACCACTAACATCCCATCATTTCTTGATATTTCCTATGAACCCATTTGTAATTTCTTGACTAACACTTAAAGAATCTTTTTTAAGACTATAAATCTATACATTAGCCCAAACTAGAATTGCAAGAATCATTTATTTCATTTTTTTTTGTGGTTCACAATTGAATTTCTAGAAGAAAGGTTGAAGATTAAAAGTCCTTATTTAAGAATCTAATGGAGGTCTGGATGTTGAAGATTCTCTTGTCTCAAAGTAACTTTTATTTTCAATAGGATCTATCTTAGCCATGACTATATTGAAGATCTTATCAAGAGATTTTTCTAGATCAGGCAGACTTTTTAATTTAGACTTCATAAATGATTTTATTTGTAATTTTAAAACATTTTTCTAAGATTGAATATTATGACTGTAATAAATATTTTTTGAGACAATTATGTTTGGCTATGATCGAGAAGATTGGATTTTATCCTTTAGTTAATCTAGAATATCAAGAATAGAAGATAAACTAGAATTTTGATTTATAATTTCTCTAACTATGATATTAGAAGCTAAAGATAGTTATCTGATTTCTTGATATTATTCATCTTATTTTATCTCAAGAGTAGCCATTTGAGTTTTTAAATCTATTTCAAGATAAACCATACTAGTCTTAAGCTAATCTTAGCTTTGATTGATAACCTTTTATTTGATGATCAAATTATCTACCTTTGACTCAATAGATTGTTGTTGTAGTCTAATGATACTAGATTCATTATCTAATTTTTGAATGAGCTGACCATGTTGAGTAGTAACATTATCATTCAAAACATTAATTGCTCTAGTACGTTCTTTTTTCTGGTATAACTCAATACATTTTAACATCTTAGCAACTTAGTCAAGACTTTGTTGTATTTCTAAAACTTTATTATGTAATTATTTAGTTTCAAAATTATTATAATTCATTAACTTGGTTTTTGTAGACTGATCAAGACTTTTTTCAGATGTTTTGAGATAATACATTTGTGCTCTAAATTTTCCATCAAGTGAATATTTATTAAATTCAACAAGATTTGAGAATCCTTTTTCTATGTATGATTCATCTCCTAAATGATTTTTCTATATATGACCTTCCTCTTCTTCTTTTGTATAAGTTTCTTGCATATTAATTCTTTTATCTTCAACAAGTAGCTTCTTATTTTTCTCAAGTAGTTTTTGAATGGCTAAATCTCTTTTAACCATGTAAATACTAGACTGATTACAATGACTTATGATTTTTTGACAATCTACACATTAGTATGAATCTATTTGAGGATCATTGATTTTCTTGAGATGAAGATAATGAGGTTTGATTGAAGATAAGGGTTGCTATAATTGTACGTTCAACATATGATCATTCTGAGAGTCAAATCTAATAATAGATTTGTTTGGCATATCTTTTATAGATGTAGTAAATGATAGATATTTCTTGAGTTTTTGAACAAAGTCTATGTCTACTATCCACTTTTTTGGAAACTTAATATCTAACCAAGAAATTTATTTAGTTGGAATTATTTGACTATTTTCTATTTCTCTACACACCATGTTTTTTCCTAACATGGGAGTATGCTTGACTATAAGATGAAGGGTATTAGTTAAATGATACATGACCTAATATATAATATGAAGAAGATAAGAGCCAGGGATCATATCTAATCCATGGGTTTAGAGGAAAAGCTTCAGTACTTTATTTAAATTTTCTTCTTGATGAATAGCCACTAGATAATTTGGATATATAGTTGTAAAGATTGGGCCATCATGAAGACTGGTTTGGATAATATTCTGTAAACAAGCACTAAAGGTGGTATGTCTATTATCCAGTAAATAGCTTAGAATACTGACATTCAAACCTCTTTTGAATAAAGTAAAAACACCAATAATAACAACACTAATATGCAAAAACTTATATTTAAATTGAGATTTTAGCTTATGGATTGTTTTATCATCAACTATTTACAAGTGGTATTTATAGTCATCATTTTGTTGAACTTGGATAACATTTTTAAAAACCTTTATGGAGGGTTTATCAATAATATGAAAGGGAGAAAGCTTATCATAAACATCTATGGCCTTAAGAGCTGGAATTTTCCACTTAGGGTTAGGATTTTATTCATTAAATTCTACAGTTGCTTTATTTATAGAAAAAATAAATCAATAGATATATCAAAAAAAGTATAGACATCAGATGTACCTAGAGTATCTAGAGTTATTTAGTTTGATGGATCCATAGTCTTTGTATCATTGGTACTATACAAATCCACTTTCATGCCTTCCTTACAGCTTTATGGGATCATTCCCTTCCCTATTGTCTAAAGACAATATGGAGATAAAAGACTAGAATAACAATAAGATAGATATAGATAGCAAGAGATGAAAGTATAATTTTATTGATATATAAAATAGATATTATAAAATTAACAAAAATATGGGCATGGATATGGTTCATGACTCTAATATGTTTATAGAATGCTATCCAAATAAGTCTTCATGATGGCCCAATATTTACAACTATACACCAAAATTATCTAATGGTTATTCATCAAGAAGAGAATTTAAATAAAGTATTGAAGCTTTTCCTCTAGACCCGTAGATTATATACGATCCCTGGATATTATCTTCTTGCTATTAAATATCAAGTCATATATCATTTAAATGTAGGATTATTGTATCACTCATATTCTACAAGACACAAAAATTTTATAGAGCTTTCAGATATAACATAATATACTTAAGAAAAAAAATTGATTCATAGGTTCCTAGAAAAGGGTAAGTGAGGAGCATACATTTATTCCTCACTCATTAAGACACAACTTCTATGTTAAGACTCTAGACGTGAATTTATGCATTTGATGCTTATGATATGATAAGCTAGAATTATGATTTACAATTTCTTTAATGGTTAAATATATATCTATATATTGATTTATAATATATAATATATTGGCCATCTTTTTATGATTTTATGCTAGTGGTACAATGTTTCATGATAGATACTAAACTTGATTTGCATATTGGAGATCTGATTTTAGCCATATCTAATATATTGGATATTAGACATAATAATATTTTCATGATCTATTAGATATCTAATATTTGATAGCCTTAACACTATTAGATATCTAATATATTAATTATGATTCCATATATCCCACAAAAATATTTTTGCACAAAGAATACTTTTATGCAAGAATAATTTCATGTGATTAAATTGTGATAGGGTAAAAAGTTACAAAATTATCTGAACCAATCATCAAATCATATATTGGGATTTCATGATGTATTATTTTAAAATGACAAATAGAGTCACCAAGAATAATAGGTATAATTGTAGACAATCCTAAAACCATAGTTTTTGTATTGAAGGTAGATGCCAATGGTCTAGTTTTATCTGAGAAAAAAATGACAATTTCAAAAATGAAATTGAGTTTTTAGGGGTCACTATAAAATTAGGGAAAGTTGGAGTATAAGAACATGTTTTAAATAATATTAATAATTTTTTTGATGAACTCAAAGATTAAAAATTGCTACAATGTTTCATGGCTATGTAACCTATGATAGAGTCATATAATGGGTAATAAAGCCTGGTAATATAACATAAATTAGATAGTTATCTAATTTATTGATATGATTATTCCTATTTTATCTCAAGAGTAGTCATTTGAGTTTTTAAATCTATTTTAAGAAAAACCTCTCATAATAATTCAAATATATATCAAATATCAGTATATAATACTAATAATACAGTTTGTGAAATTTAGATTAAATGGGATGGTGTTAAACCATATAGCTTGGATGTCCTACTTGATATTGGTAATAAAAATTTCTCTTGCTAGATATCATTCTATTCCTGCTGATATGTGGAAAGCTGATTTTCATATTTTAACCTTAAATAAAAAAACTATAGTTTCATAATTGTTTGCAATTATACCTATTGTGCTTGGTGACTCTATTTATCATTTTAAGATAGTACATTATGAAATTCTAATATATGATATGATGATTGGTTCAGATAATTTGGAAACTTTCTATCCTATCACAATTCAACCACATGAAATATTTCTTGCATAAAAATATTCTTTATACAATAAATCTAGATATGAATGCAGAATTCCATTGAAAGGAAAGCCAAAGAAACCATTTAACACTAAATGGATACAACAGAAGGAAAATAGTTATCATGATAGCATTGATCCAATAATTGAGAAGATTAAAAAGGATTATTGTTCTAAAAAAACTTTACCATTCAAAGGAATAAAACTACATGAATGTAGAATTGAATTAAAAATGGTAAAGAAATAGAAACTAAGTTTAAGGCACATCATTTAGAAATGTCTCCTTCACTTAGAGAAAAATGTTTTTAGGAAATAAAATAGTTGAAAGAACAAGGTTTGATAAGATATTTTAATATATCTTGGGCTTGTGAATCATTCTATGTAAATAAAAGATCAAAAAAGATAAGGGGTAAAAAGAGACTAGTTATAAATTATATTCCTCTTAATAAATATATTTTACCTATTCAACATCCTATTCTTTCAAAAGATGAATTCTAGCCCAGAATAAATGGAAGAAAAGTTTATAGTAAGTTTGATCTAAAATCAAGATTCTACTATATACAAGTGGCAGAATAAGATGGGTACAAAATTGCATTTGTCACTCTATTTGGCCAATACAAATGGAATGTCCTATCTTTTAGTTTGAAGACTACTCCTAGTATATTTCAAGAAATGATGAATAATTTTTTTTTAGGATATTCTAATTTTATCATTGCCTATATATATGATATATTAGGTTTTTCAAGATTACCTAAAGAGCATCTCAATCATCTAGAACAATTCTATCAGATTATGTATGACAATGGTTTAGTTTTGTTTGGGAAAAAATAATAGTTTTCAAAGATGAAATTGAGTTTTTAGAGGTCAATATAAAATCAAGGGAATTTATAGTATAAGAACATATTTTAAAGAATATTAACAGTTTTTTTGATGAACCCAAAGATAAAAAATTGATACAATAATTTTTTGGCTATGTAAACTATGTAGCAGGATATTATTATAACATCGCATAGGTTATAATTTTTTAAATAAAAGTCTATCAAAGAATCCTCCAGCATGGTCTAATGAGATGGAAAAAGTTGTTCAAAGGATAAATCAAAATTTTCAAAATCTACCACCTCTACTTCTACCTAGTAATGGTCTAAAGATCATAGAGATAGATGCCTCAGATTTATATTGGGGTGCTATTCTTAAATAAAGATTATTAGATGGATAAGAGAATCCCTATAGATTTACTTCAATAAATTTTGAATAGGCTCAAAATAAATATCATTATACTCACAAAGAAATTATTTCTATTATTAAGGTTATTTAAGCTTTTATGTTTTTTGTGAGATCAAAAAAATTTCTTGTTAGATCTGATTTAAATAATTTTACGAGTATTCTTCATTCTACTAATGATCTAAAGAAAGGATATGTGAGTAAGTTAACCAGGTAGGAAACTTTTATATCAGATTTTGACTTCACTATTGAGCATATTCTTGGAAAAAATAATTATCTTGTTGATTTTATATCCAGAGAATAGAATACAGATAATTCAATTATGGTAGTAATAGTTATTGAAGTGTATGAAGAATTCTATCAGCATATATGGAGACCCATTCCATCTGTTGCTAATTAGTTAACTCATGAAATTGATGTTATCATTATAAAATATTATGAAACCTCTACAAAACTTAATAATACTCATTTGACATGGACAATACAATTTCAAGAACCATTTGGCAAAAGGTGGTGTTCTACAATAATGCTATATCATGAAGCTAATAATCCAAGGATTACTGGTATAAATAATCCCTTTAAGAATTTAATTTATAGGCATGGTTTTAAATTCCTAATTTAATGGTCTATCTTCTGGCCAAATTTTAACCCTACTACAAAAATTTTTTGGTCATCTACTGAAATACTAGATTATTTATTTGAATTTTTAGATTATGTTATGCCAATGAAAGCTTCTGATGATCCTACTATTCATATCCCTCTAATTCAATTATGAAATATATTTTTTCTCTAAGGATACCTTTCAAGATTAAATTTGAAATATTCTTAGTTCAAAATTTCCAAGTGAATCTACATGCTAGCTTAGCTCTTACTCAACCATTATCTACTTTTTGTAAATAGTTCACAATAAGTCATCAAGTTGTGTTTCCTCCTACACCTGGTGGTCATATGTTAAGGATTCTTTCAACTTTATAAATAGACCACACCAAATTTAATTTTGATGATGACATCCATGATTCTCCCCAAGGAGAATATGAATTAAATGATGATGATTGATTTAATTTAAAGACTAGTTATGGAGTCTATTTGTAGCCATGAATATGGGCATGTAAACCCTTTTTTGATTTTTTGGACCTAACCACTTTAAAAAAGTGTTAGCCTATTGGTTGTGTCAATAGATTTCTTGTTTTTTTTTTGTGTTAGGCAGTACACAATGGGCCCACAACCCACTAAATTTTGGCATATTGCCTTTTATCCATCAATTTGATATCTTTGTGTTGACTGTTGATCTTCTCATTTCATCCTATAAATATGAGTTCTTTATGTCATAAGCATCAAATTCCTAGACTCGATTCTAGAGTCTTAACCTAGGAGTTGTGTCTTAGTGAGTCAAGAATAAGTGTATGCTCTTCACTTGCCATTTTATGGGAACCTATGAATCAATAAAAATTCCTAAGTATATTATGTTATATCTAAAATATCTGTAAACTCTCTATGTGTCTTATATAATATGACCAATACAATGATAAACTTTTCCTAAGTATATTATGTTATATCTAAAAGCTGTGTAAACTCTTTGTGTGTCTTATAAAGAATGAGTGATATAGTAATCATGCATTGAATGGTATTATATCTGTGACCCATATCAGATCCATGAGCCATATTAGAGCCATGATCCATATCCATGTCCATATTCTTTTTGCTTTTGTAATATTTCTTTGATATATCATTAAAATTATACGTTCATCTCTTGTTATCTATATCTATCCTATTTCTATTCTAGTTTTTTATCTCCATATTATATTTAGAAAATAGGGAAGGGAATGATCTTATAAATCCATAAGGAAGGCATGATAGTGGATCTATATAGTACCAATGATATGAAGACTATGGATGCATCAAACCAGATAACTCTAGATACTATAGGTACAGACAAAATTTCCTTTTGCCTTTTTTGTTGAGCTAAGTGGAAAAAATATTTTTTCCATAAAACTTTTCTTGCATAATATTGATAATTCATTAGACTAATTATAATTATTATTAAATTTTCATCAAATTAGTGAGAAACAACAAATTTCATTTACAATATCAAAGCTAGCTAGTCATGATCTAACTATGTTTAAGAGTTATCTTATTTATTTGGTTATTAATAAGCTACCATCAATTATTAAATGGGATGAATTTAATACTTTAATTAATAATAATTTTATATTATTTATTATGAAGAGTAAATGCCTATTGAATTGTAACAACCCCTTAGGGTTAACTAAAATTAGGTTTTAAAAAAAAAAAATCAATTACATCATTAACTAAGCATTAATGATCCCTAACTAAATGCATCATTGAAGATAAATTACATTATTAACTAGAATTTTAAGTTTTAGACTTATCTATCTAATGATCAATATAACATATATTGATTTAGTTACATAAATTCAATAATATAATGTACAAAATAATCCAAGTTAATAGTTCAACCATTGCTTATTAAATAGTAAAATAGGTACATATATATTAAAACCAACTATTTTTGTTATAAAATTTACATCAAATAGTATAAGTATACAATATTACATATTTGAATAACATATTACAATTATATAATGTTTCATGGAACATATGAGTCTCAAGAAATCATTATTATACAAAAATAATTCTAAGTAAATCTTCTATCATTCGACTGCTAGAAGTGGAGGGAGAGTATCATTCAAGTGATTTTTCACACCAACGATGCACCATTGGTCCCCCACACAATATCCCAATAAATGAATCACCCTACTTTCATATATGGGAAGATAGTTATAGTACAAAAATTGATAAAGTCAATTAGAAACTCGTGTGTTGTAAAATAATTATCACATGCAAGATATCATGAACAAATACATTATAACATGATATCATGTAATACATGCAAACTAAATCATACAATTTAAATTATAATGTTCAAACCATAAACATTACTTTAGCTAAAGTTTCAATATAATTTTTTAAATCTTAAAACTAGTCAAATTCACACACAACTCATTTGAACAACCCCAATCTACCTATTATTTGCACTAAGTAAGTGAATTCCATTGGACCTACTTATTTAATGTCAATAATATCTTACAATCATAATCATTCAAAAATCAATATATTTAAAACATATAAATATTTACATAATGAATGTTATAGCATATACGAATGAAAAGACACCATAATATTTCCTATACTTCAGTATTAGCATCTAAATACCATAAATCAACTACTATATATATATAACTAACCCTCTTTGATTAAAAATCATTCAATTTAACATAAAAACAATAGTATTAAACACTTAATTTTTAATTATCATTTATTTGTAACCAACTTTTGTATAGGTTCATATTTTCATAACATGCAAAATCTTTTATCCCCATGATAGTCATATAAATATTTAAAATTCCCCTAAAGTAAACCCAATAAAATTACTAAAAAGTAATCCTATAATAATTACAAACATGTCAAATAATGTTTTGATCTTAGATAAACTTCAAATTGAATTTAAGATAAATATATTTCAAGTTTTAATCCCACACAATATTTATAATGCATAACCACTCTAATTATATGCAAGATTCAATAAAATACATGTGTGTGTGTGTGTGTGTGTGTGTGTGTGTGTGTGTGTGTGTGTGTGTGTGTGTGTGTGTGTGTGTGTGTGTGTGTGTGTGTGTGTGTGTGTGTGTGTGTGTGTGTGTGTGTGTGTGTGTGTGTGTGTGTGTGTGTGTACCTTGAACTCACAATATTTTAAATATCTCATTCAAGTTATATTATAATCATCAAAAAATAATTAGTTCCATAAAAATTCTCAATAAAAAGGCAATAAAAAATATTCATTATTTGTCTGATAGTTATGGGCTCGCTTTTTAGTTACTAGTCAATCCTCTAGCTCTTGAAAATCCCCAATATTTAACTATTCAAAAGTACATTTATATTAAAAAAAATGTATTAGATAATCCCTTTTTAATATATTTAAATCATTTAACTAAATTCTCAATTCAATATTCTTTCAAAACATTCATACATCTATAGCCCAAAGGCTAAGTAATAAAGTATAACTAAACACAGATCTAGTTCAACTCTTTTCAATAACCAAAAATTGGAATAATATATATTCAAAGCTTAAATGAATATCAAAATCAATACTCAGTCTATCTAATCCTACCCAAACTTTCTAAATTTTTTTATTGAATCAACTTTAATAAAAAAACCCTTATTCAATATTAAAATAGTCCAGTCATAATATATACCATCAAATATGTTAAAAACCCACTAGGTTTAACTCAAATAATGGTATTTTTTTCAAAACATTACTTCAATAATCAAATAAAAGTATTCCCAAAATATAAGTTAATTGATATTTAACTAAATGTATCTTTCATAATAAATCAGTTATGATTCATTTAAATAATGATTAGATTAACAAAGTCTACAAAATTACAAATTTAATCCATCACAAAATGAATAGCTATTGAATAATAACTTAGTTAACTATTGAAAATTAATATAATAATAATATATAATAAATGCATCCAAACTAATTTTTATCAAGTACAATACTTCATTATTTTTACATGAGAGTGTATATAAATAAGTCAACTAGAACCCATGTGTTGTAAGATTCTAACTACATGCAACATATCATAAATAATTATGTTCTAATATAACATTGTATATATATGCATATAATCAAATAGGTGAAATGATAATGTTTAACTATTAATATTCCTTTGGCCAAAGTTTTCATATAGTTTAATGATCCATTGGATCAATCATAATCACACACATGCTCAATTGGATTTCATTGAATCTATGTATTAATGACTCTAAATATATGCATGAGAACTTGTCTCATGATAATAATTGTTAATGTCAATAATACCAGATTACTAAATAATCCATTTACTATAATTCCATAGATTTATCATGTAGATTATTATTTAATACCATAGTAATTAAATATAATAAATATTGAAATAATCTTATGTTAATTAATAGCAATTTAATTTCAACTAAATATTTCCTAAGTTCAAATACAACCAAAGTCCATTTTCCAATAAGACAATATTTCAATATAATGATTTTCTAAAAATCATCATAATATCTACGAATTATCAATTCCTTATAAACATCCCATGTTCACATTTATTATAACTAAAATATTTCAATTTAGGTTATTCTTAGTAAATCCTAAGCCAATCAATAATAATAAATACAACATTTATTAATCTATTAAGTTATTAATCAATTCACTCATTATTTATAATTGAACAACATATTATAAAATAATGATATAAATTTTAGTTTACATATGAAAAAATATATTCAATTTAAACAAACATCTAATCACAAACCAAATTATCTACTTAAACATGTATATCGAGTATGTCTACTTATATCTATACACATTAAAAACCCTTAACCACTGATTTCCAAATGTCATAATATATACATATAAATGGTCATAAATACATACATATATATATATATATATATATATATATATATATATATATATATATATATATATATATATATATATATATATATATATATATATATATATATATATAAGTTATCACTTAAAATTATAGGTATAAGTGTGTGTGTGTGTGTGTGTGTGCGTGCGCGTGCGCATGCACGTGCATGTGTGCATGTGTGTGTGCATGTGTGTGTGTGTGTGCACGCCCGCGCGCGCGCGCGCGTGTGTGTGTGTGTGTGTGTGTGTGTGTGTGTGTGTGTGTGTGTGTGTGTGTGTGTGTGTGTGTGTGTGTGTGTGTGTGTGTGTGTGTGTGTGTGTGTGTGTGTGTGTGTGTGTGTGTGTGTGTGTGTGTGTGTGTGTGTGTGTTTGTGTTTATAACCTATTCATATAGAATACACTCATATACATGTATAAGCCATACACACACACACACACACACACACACACACACACACACACACACACACACACACACACACACACACACACACACACACACACACACACACACACACACACACACACACATGTATTTGTGTTCATCTTATAAGTGTTCTTCTTAAGGAATATAAGTTCATGTTTAAAAAAATATATAAATCAATTAACTTCATGCAACATTCACAAACCTGAAATGAATACATACAACATAAATTATTAAACATTGTTATGTTCCATATGGTACATCAATGTATTAAAATCATCCAAAAAAAATTTAACATGATTAAATATCTAAGACTCAACAGGTAGTCTTAATATCTAAGCTATTCAAAGAACCTAGAGGAAATAATAATAATCCAAACCAAAAAGAAGATAATTTTCACATAGAAATTTCATATTTGGTTTATACACAACCAACCGAAAAACAAAATACACAGTCAACTCTTAATAACATAGGCACAAGAAACTAACACTTGCATACCAAAATGATATATAAACTAACTCAAATCAATAAGTCATCCCATATGACCTTATGTAAGATTGACTCACCATACGTAAAATATCATATAATTGACTCACAAAATTCACACTCATAAAATATAATCTTTTATATATTGTTTACCACAAATGATTATACTCAGTAGACATAAAGTATTTATACACAAAAAAATAACCATTTCTACTTATTCGAACAAACTATCAACCTAGTTTATAAGATCATTTATATACACAGCTATCTATAAATTTTATACACAACCAACATAACCATTTAATGAACACAATTAACACAATCCACAAAAGAATTTGCACATAGTCAATTTGTAGTCAATGACTCACTAATTTAAGCAAGGTCAATCAACATATCTATCTAAGTGATTACAGATAATAATACTCATCTGAATCATACCAGAAAACCCATTTTAAAACCCAAATATACAACAATATCTTAATTCCTTTATTGATAAGGGTATACATAGGTATTTGACTATATATTGAATGAGCTAAAGAACACACAATCACTTCTTTTTTTTAATGAATAGAGTCAACCCAAAAGACTTTAAAACGTTGTTTCATAACCCAAATAGAACAAAGATTAAATCTATTCTATTAATACTCAATAGTTTTGGCACATTCTTATAACACACAGTCCTTTTTATATTTATAATAATGAATCAATAAATACACAGAAACATACAGTCTAGTATTGAATGTTAGAACCCTGATTCAAACCTAAAATCAAAGTAATGTATCTAATCCATTTCATTTATACTCAGCCATTTTTAGGCATAAATTAAATAATACACATAGCCATGTGAATAACCAATCTAAATATCACTCAACCATGCATATAAACTAACTAAAGTCATTTCCTAGTCAAGTTAATAAACTAAACACACAACATTTTTTTTTACCCTAACCATTTATACACTTGTTACATAGTTTAATCATGGAGTCAATTCTATGGGGGAAATCCTTCTCCCATAGGTTTCAATCCCTGACATGTTCTAGGGTTTTATACGTTTAAACCATAATTAAAATAAACACCAAAGAATTTTATCAACTTGTATAATAGGAATACAAGTTTCTGGAGTTGACCAAAATAAAATCCCTACGTATTAACTACCGAAGTAGTCTGCCTCCTTTGTTTTCAACTTAAATTTCTTCTCTTTTCTTTGATTCTCCTCTATGTACCATAGCTAATATATAAAATCTAAAAACCCCAACCTAGTTTATTATTTTTTAGTCTCTTGCATACATTTAGAAAACCCCTAATATCATGGCGGCCCATTATCCATCATTCCAATAAAGACTCACCATCAAACCAAAAATTCTTGGCATGCCTTCCATATCTCCCAGCGCAATCAAAACACTTACAAACTTCTTCACTATTTCCTCAAACTCGTATTTAAACCCTCACCATGCTAATTTTTCCATGGTTTGAATTACTAAGCCATAAAAACCAAATTATTATTTTATAAATTTGGGATAACATAACAATATGTCAATTAACATAAAAAATATGTTTTTTTAAATAGATCAAACACATATGAATTTAACATAACACAATCAAAGCTAAAAATTTCAAAGTAAGACTTCTTACGTAGATAATCCCTTAGGTATTTAAAACTTAAGTCACCCTAAGTACCTCTTAGGTATGCTTTAGATAAGTTTAATAAAACCATTTTGTTATATCTTCAAAAATTCAATTTGTTTCTATGTCATGTTTATATATATGTTCTAACAATTCTCTTTTATTGCATTCTTTTAGGTACACACCTATATAGGTTACATAGACAATAAAAAATTAAGTCACCAATAAACATATAGAATTAAAACATTCCATAATGGCAACCATATCATAATCCAGAAAGAAGTAACAATTGAAATGATATTGATTATCATAGAAACAAAAATCTAAAGCATATCAATTCATCAAACCATAAATAAATCAACATAATGAAATTAAAGTAATCATACATTTATTGTTCTATGTGGTGTGTTTTGGTTTCATTATCTAATTTCAACACCTCCAACATTTACATCTATAGCATCCTCCCTGATGATACTCTTCATCCATATCTAACTGGATAGTAGAACTTCTTTTTCATCCACCTCAAAAATGTAATCGATAGTTAGCATGTAACCATAATAACTATTAAAAATGATACTAAAGCAAAAAAATACTAAATAATCATAATCTACATACATATAAAACTCATATAAAACTAACCAAACAAGTAATGAATCACACAAAATAAACATTATATGTTTTTCCATACATCAACATAATGAAAATAGTTTGCTACAATAGTAATTAAACAATGTTAACCCTATAATATCTGTTTAATAACTAGCTTAAGTCTAGTGAGGAAATCAGGATGTAACATCCTTCTCTTTTGAAATTAGTCATCATCCCAATGATACTTATTTCAAAACAAAATTATGAAATCAAATAACATATAGTAGCAAGTCAATAGCAATAGTAAATTATCAAGAAAATAAATATGGAAACAACCTATAAAAATCATCATATTCCTCCCATGTGGCACTATCCTTAGAATATTGGTTCCATTGGACCTTACACTATGATGATTCTTTGTTATACAAATTAAGTTTATGAATGTTAAAGTTTCTGACTAGTTTTACTATGACCACCCCAGGATCTAGAACCTATAAAACATTACAATCTAATACATGAAAAGGATCACCTACATACTTTTTAAGATAGAAAACATGAAAAATATTATGTAAGAGAGTTAGAACTAGTGTCAAGGCAATCCTATATATGAAATTATTGATCACTTCCAAGACCTCAAAGGGTCCCACATATCTTGATGAAATATTTTCTAATTTACCAAATTTAATCAAGCTCTTCTGAGACTTAACCCTCAAAACTACTTTATCACAAATAAAAAACTAGCTTTATATCCTTTTTAGATAAACATAGATTTTTGGTCTATTATTGGATTCAACAAACCTTTATTTGATTAACTTGATCTACTCTAACATTTATAAAATTATTTCAGGACCAAAGACCACCATGTCTTCTAGTTTTACCCAATTGATTGGTGTTTGACACCTCCTTTCTATACAATGTTTCAAATGGAACCATATTTAAAATTGATTGGTAAGAGTTATTATAAGCAAACTATAACAATGGAATATACACTTCTCACTTTTATTCCTAATACATGCAATATATTTTAAGAATATCTTCTATAACTTGGTTTACCCTCTCTATTTGTCCATTCATTTTGAGATGATAAGTAGTACTAAAATTTAACTGTGTAACCAAATCTGAATTTAGAGTCAACTAAAACCTAGATTCATCCTTGAATATCGATCTGAAATGATATTCTCTAGAAACCCATGTCAATGGTATACCTCTTTTATGAATCTTTTAAAAATCATTGGTGAATCATCAGTCAAATTACCTAGTATGATGTGAACTACCTTGGTTAGTTTATAAACTACTACAAAGTTCATGTCATGTTGGTTTCATGATAAGAAAAAACCTTATAAAAAGTCCATACTAATTACCTACCACTTTTATTATGGTATATCATAAGGATACAACAATCCTACCAAATGTACATGTTCAACTTTCACATGCTGACACTACAAGAAATAAGACACAAAGTCTACTATGTTCATTTTAATTAATTTATAGAAATAAAGAGGTTTTATCCTATCCATGAGCTTAGTCACTCTAGGATGACTTGAATAAGGGGCATTGTGAAATTCCTTTAGCATCATTCTCCTCAAATTGTCTCTATCAAGTACACACATTCTACTATTGTACCTCAAAATACCATCATTCTACAAATTAAATCCTTTGAACTTAGGGTTTTGAGCATCCTCTGATAAATATTTCCTAATTTTCTCATACAATTCATCTCCATGGGAGAATTTAATAACTTGATCATGAAAGGTACTCCTAATCGTAGCCAAAGCTAATATATATATATATATATATATATATATATATATATATATATATATATATATCTTTAAAAACTTATGTTATCATCAACTCTATTTTCCTTGCCCTTGATGTAGTCCATATAAAAATCATAATTGGATAGGAACTCTAACCAACATATCTAATGGGCATTTAGGTTTAGTTGGGTGAAGATATATTTGAGTCCCAAGTTGTTAGTCTTGAGCTCAAATAATTTTCTAAATAGATAATGCCTCAAAAATTGTAAAACATATACAATTTCTACAAGTTACAGATCATGCGGAGCATAATTTTACTCATATAGTTTAATATTCCTCAACTCATATACTAAAACTAAACTATTTTGCATAAGAACTCCTCCAAGACTATCCCCAAATGCATTAGTGATTACTGAGAACTAATCATTAGGATCGGGATTTCTCAACATAGGTGTTGATGTAAGCCTCCTTTTTAACTCTTGAAAGGCTTTCTCACACTTTTATTATTAGATAAAACTCTTAGTATTATGGTGAAGATAGGTAATTGGGTTAGCTATTTTCAAGAAATTTGGAAAATAATTATTGTAATACAATGCTAGACCTATAAAAAAAATTTACCTCATGCATATTTTTGGGTACTAGCCAGTCTGTAATGGCTCTTATCTTCACCATATCAAATTAAACTCCATCTTAAAAGATAATATGTCCTAAATATTTCACTTTCCTATTAAAAAAATCACATTTAGACAACTTACCATAAAGTTTATGCTTCCTTAAATACTTCAACACCAACTCTAGATGTTGTAGATACTCTTCCTCATTCTTATAATAAATGAGGATATCATCCAAAAAAACTAACACAAATTGATCTAGAGAGTCCCTAAACACACTGTTCATGAGATTCATAAATGTTTCCAGAGCATTTGTTAACCTAAAAGGTAAAATTATAAACTCATAGTTCCCATACTGATTTCTAAACATTGTTTTAGGAATATCTTCTTCTCAAATCCTTAACTAGTGATATCTTGCTCAGAGATCTATATTCAAGAAAAATATTACCAAACACATTTGATCAAAGAGATCATCAATACAATATAATTGATACCTATTTTTAATTATCTCTTTATTCAACATCCTATAGTAAATACATAGGTGAAGAGTACCATCCTTATTCTTAATGAACATGACTGGTGCACCCCATGGTGACACACTTAGTCAAATCAACCCTTTAGATAATAACTCCTATAGTTGAGCCTTTGACTCAATCAAATATATAGTTTTCATTTTTTAAGTGCCTTGGATTTTAATTTTGAACTAGGTATTATGTTAATTGAGAAATCAAACTCCAACTTTGGTGGTAATCTTGGAAATTCCTATAGAAATACATCTTGATAGTTTTTAAGGAAAGGGTAATCCTCTATGGATGACTCATTTTTTCCTCCATATAATTTATTTTAATAATAAATGTCTGACATATTTTCATCTTAGCCTTCTTAAGTTGAATTACAAAAATTTACCTAAATTTCAATTCCCTTTTCTCACCTTGAATCTGAGTTTGATTCCCAAAATCATCCTGGCACTCTACCTTCTTGAAATAATAATTTACCTTTGATTATGCTTAGAAAACCAATTCACCCTTAGGATTACATCATATGACCCTAGTGGAGATGCATAAAGATCTAATATAGTAGTGAATTCAAGAAACTCAATATCAACTTCCACTAAATACCTATTGACTTTAACCTTGGCATCATTCCCATATTGTACTGACCATGCATTTTTCATTAAAATAGCTTTCTTAGACAACTTAGAAAGAATAAGTGGAGAAATAAAACACATAGTAGATCCAGTATAAATCAAAATGGAAATAGGTTGACCTAAAATATTACTTAAAATCTCAATAGGTGAAGCTTGCAAATCAACTTGATAATTGTTAATAACCGCATGAATTCTCTACTAAAATTTCCATTGCTATATAGCACCCTTAGTTTTTCATTCAAACATTCCTTGAATACATTCCCTGGCATAGTGATCACTCCAAAGATGAATAAACCACTAGGTGGTCCTTTCCTTTTTGCCTATCGATTCCCCTTGAACCCAGATTTGAATCCATCATCAACTTTCTTGCTACTCAAGAAGTTACTGAACTTAGCATTCTAACTCCTAAAATGATTCTTGGAATTCCCATTCCTCTTCTAATTATTATTAGTAAGAGTAATTTTAGAACCTCCAAACTTCTTGAACTTCTCTCTAAATTTAGAAAGAGACTTTAGTTTAGACTCATGCTTAAATTCATTCTTAAATATTTGATCCATCATATATGTCCTATGCACATCTACTTCACATCCAATGTGGGATTTTAATCCCATTATAAACTCTAATATTCAAAACCTTTCATCTACCTGATATCGAGAAATGTATTTTAGGATATTAATGAATTGTTCCCAATACACTTTCACAAAAAATTCTCCCTACTTTAGATTCTAAAAATCTATTATTTTTTGGTCAAAATACAACTGGGGTAACCATCATGATTTGAAAAGACCATAAATTTATTCTAGGTTGTGTTAGTAGAGTTGATTTTCATATTGATTTTGTTATTTTTCCACAACATTTATTCTTCTCCATCAAGCTAATACATTCCAAAAAATGACTTAGTAACTTTTGAATAGTTTTATATCTCAAAGTACTTTTCCATTTCTGTCACCCAAACTTCAACACCATCCCCAACTATAGTTCCATCTAACTTAGGAGGATTTACTTTCTTCATGTCTCATATGATTTTTGCATCTATATGAGTCATCACATCCTATGGAATCTCATCATGATTATGCTCTTTTTGAGATTCTTGATAAACTTATTACTAAATAGGGTAATCTTTAGCCTCTTCTTGATTGAATTCTTCAACATGCCCATGTACTTCCTTCTCTAAGGTCATGATTCGGTCCCTAGTTTCATGCATGGTAGTAATAATTTCATCCAACTTGCATCTTACTCTATGACAAATTGTTTTTGATCTATTATAGCGTTGGAGTTTGGAGTACACAAACCTCTAAGTCTACCACACACATTCTAATTTATGATTAATAGGAGAATAGGAATACATTAGTAAACTCATTAATTCCTAGAATTTGAGCCTTAACTCTGATACCACAATGTTATAACTCCACTGGGTTTAACTCAAATAATGATATTTTTTTTCAAACTTTACTTAAATATTCAAATTAGATTATTCCTAAAATATTAGTTAATTGATTTGTAACTAAATGCATATTTCATAATAAATCAGTTATGATTCATTTAGATAATGATTATATTAACAAAGTTAATAAAATTAAAAATTCAATATATTAAAAAATTAATAACTATTAAATAATAACATAGCCAACTATTGAAAGTTAATACAATAATATTATATAATAAGAGAACCAAACTACTATTTATCAAGTATAATAGTTCATTTTTTTTACATCAAAGTATACATAAATAAATACAATGTTCCATGGAACCAGTGAGTGCCAATAAACTTGTTATATGTAAATAAATTGAAATCATGAGAAAAAGTCTCTATAGACTAACTATTAGAGGAGAGGGAGGGCATCATCAGAGTGATTTTCCACACCAATCATGAACCATAAATTACCTACACAATACTCAACTAGGGAATGGCCCTTCCTTCATACACGAGTAGATGATAATGGTATATGTATCAAGAAGTTAACTAGAACCTGTGTGTTGTAACATTATAACTACATATAACATATCATAAATAATTTTGTTCTAACATGACATTGTGCATACATGCATATAATCAAATAATTAAAATGATAATGTTTAACTATAAACATTACTTTGGACAAATTTTTCATATAGTTTAATGATCTATTAGGTCAATCATAATCTCCCACACACTCAATAATATTTCATTTAATCTAAGTATTAATCACTCTAAATATATGTGTGAGAACCTGTCTCATGTTAATAATAGTTAGTATCATTAATACCATATTACTAAATAATCCTTATACAATAATTCCATGGATTTATCATGTAGTTTAGTATTTACTGTCATAGTAATTAAATACAATAAATACTGAAATAATCTCATGTTAATTAATAAAAATTTAATTTCAACTAAATATTTCCTAGGTTCAAATACAACTAGAGTCTATTTTCCAATAAGAAAATATTTCAAATATGATTATTTTCTAAAAATCATCCCAATATATAATAATTATCAATTCCTTATAAACATTTCATGTTCACAAGTATTATAACTAAAATAATAAAATTTAGGAAATTCTTAACAATCCTAAGTATGTCAATAATAACAAATACAACATTTATTATTATAATCATCTATTAATCAATTCACTCATTATTTATAATTCAAAAACATATTATAAATTAAGGATATAAATATTAGTTTACAAATGAACAAATATATTCACTTTAAAGAAACATCTACTCACAACCCAAGTTATTTGTATAAACATGTATATCAAGTATGTCAACTTATATGTATACACATTTAAAACCCTTAGTCCCTAATTTCCAAATGGCATAATACATACATATAAATGATTTTACACACACACACACACACACACACACACACACACACACACACACACACACACACACACACACACACACACACACACACACACACACACACACACACACACACACACACACGCGCGCGCGCGCACGCACACACACACATGTACGTGTGTGTGTGTGTGTGTGTGTGTGTGTGCGTGTGTGCGTGCATGTGTGCGTGTGTGTGTGCGTGTGTGTGTGTGTGTGTGTGTGTGTGTGTGTGTGTGTGTGTGATGACACACACACACACACACACACACACACACACACACACACACGTGTGCGTGCGTGCGTGTGTGTGTGTGTGTGTGTGTGTGTGTTTTTTTATGAAATATTCATATAGAATATACTCATCTATATGTATAATCCATAATTACATATATACGTATGTATATATGTTCATATTCCAAGTTCCTTAAGGAATATAAATTCATATTTAATAAAAATATAAATCAATTAACATCACACAACATTGAATAACCTAAAATGAATGCCTAGAACATAAATTATTAAACACTATTACATTCCATATGGTACATTGATGTCTTGAAATAATCCAACAAGTTTAACATCTGATTAAACATCTAAGACTCAACATATAGTCTTAATATCTAAATTATTCAAAAAACCTAGAATAAATAATAATAGTCTGGATCAACAAGAAAATAATTTTCACATAAATGGTTTGTAGTTAGTTTATACATAGTTGACACTAAAACAAAACACATACTCGACTCTAAATAATATATGCACAAACAACTAAAAATTTCATACCCAAATGATACACAAACTAACTCAAATTGATATTCATCCATCCCATACAACCTTATATAAGATCAAATAACCATACACAAATAGTCATGTAATCAACTCAAAACATTCACACTTAGATAATATAATCTTTTATACACTACTTACCATAAATAATTATACTCAATCGACATATAAAGTATTTATACACATTCAAAAATAACCATATATACCCAATCAAAAAACTATCAACTTAGTTAACAAGGAGATCATTTATATACACAACTATCTATAATATTTATACATAGCCAACATAACCATTTAATGAAAAAATTCCACACAAGTATTTACACATAGATGAATTGTAACCAATGACTCACTAATCTAAGCAAGGTCAATTAACATATATATCCAAGTGATTATAGATTATAATACTCAGCCATTCATTAATCAAAATGATATAATTCTTGGTTGAATCATACAAACAAACCCATTTTAAAACCCAAATCTAAAAAAATATCTTCATTCATTTATTGATAAAGGTACACACACGTCTTTCACTATATATTTAATGAACTAAAGAACACATAGTCACTTATTTTTTTAAACAAACATAGTCAACCCAAAAGACATTAAAACCTTGTTTATAACCCAAATAGAACAAATCTTAAATTCATTCTATTAATACTCAAGAGTATTTAAACATTCATATAATAGACAATCCTTTCTCTATTTATAATAACAAACCAATAAATGAATAAAAACACGTAGTCTAGTATTGAATATTAGAACCATAATTCAAACCCAAAACCAAACTAATGTATTTAATCCATTTAATTTATACTTTGCCATTTTTAAGAATAAATTAACTAATACACACATTCATATGAATAACAAGTCCAAATAACACTCAGTCATGCATATAAACTAGCCAAAGCCATTTCCTAGTCAAGTCAATAAACTAAACACACAATAGTTTTGTTTACCCTAACCATTTGTACACTTGTTACATAGATGAATCATGGATTAAATTATTCCATGGAAATACTTATCTCACAAGGTTAAATTCTTGACCCATTCTAGGGTTTTAGACTTGTAAACCACCATTCAAAGAAACCCCAATTTTTTTTATCAAACCGTATAATAGGAATACATGTTTTTAGAGTTAACCAACACAAAAACCCTACATCTTTACTACTAAAGTAATCTACCTCCTTTGTCTAAAATTAAACATTCTTATCTTTTCTCTCATTCTCCTCTATCTTCCATGCTTAACCTCAAAATTTTAAAAATCCAATTTATTGTTTTTGCAGTCTCTTGCATGCATTTTGAAATTCCCTAATATCATGATGGCCCATTCTCCATCACTCTAAAAAATTCTCACCATGAAACCAAAAATTCATATCCTACCTTCCATATCTCCAAGCTTAACCACCACACTTATAGACTTCTCCATTATTTCCTCCAACTCCCAAACAAACTATCACCATGTTAATTTTTTCATGGTTTGAATGACCAAGACACAAAAACCAAATGATGATTCTATTAATTAGGTTTGACATAACAATATCTCAAATAACATAATAATTATAATTTTTAAAATAACTAGATTGCCTATCACTTTAACATATCACAATCAAATCTAAACACTAATAAAATAAAGACTTCATACCTATATAATACCTTAGGTATTTAAAAATTAAGTCACCCTAGGTACACATTAGGTCTAGGCTAGATAATTTTATTAAAACCATTTTTTTATATGTTTAAAAATACAAATTGTTTTTATGTCATGTTTATTTATATGTTCTAACAATGCTATTTTATTGCATGTTTATAGGTACCCACCTATATAGATTATGTAGACAATATACAATAAAGTCATCTTTGAACATATATATTTAAAACATTGCATAATGGCAACCATATCATAATACATCAAATAATGATAATTGTAATGAGATTGATTAGGATCAAAACACAAATCTAAACCATATCAACTAATTAAATCATAAATAAATAAAAATAATTATATTAAAGCAATTATGCACTTATTGTTTAATGTGGTGTGTGTTGGATTCATTGTCAAATCTCAACACCTCCAACATTTCCATCTACATCATCCTCCTTGATGATACTATCCCTCCATATTTGACTAGAGAGTATACTTTCTCTTGCATCCACATAAAAAATGCAAATGATAATTATCCTATAACCATAATAAAAAATATAAATTTTAATAAAGCATAAAAATAATGAATAAGCATAATCCACATGCATATAAAAATCATATATAATTAACCAATCAAGTAATGAATTGCATAGAATAACCATTATATGTCTATCCATACATCAACATAATGAAAATAGTTTGCTATACTAGTAATTAAACAACATTAACCCCATAATATCTATTTAATAATCAATTTAGTTTAGTAATAAAATCATGATGTAACAAAATATGTATACTCAACTATCGTATCTAAATACCCATACATCTATGAATCGACTGAAATGAAAATATTGATCCAATATGAAAATATACACATCCATTATAATATTTAAATAATCACTCCCATACATAATATTCCTAGCCACTAGATATTAAAATGGGGTTTCATTTATATTTGACCTTATGGATGGGTTGAACCCATCCCTAAGGTCATGTACGAGTGACTTATATATATTGCTTAATTAAAATTTTTATGAGGATTGTATTTTTACTATACCATATTGGATGTATATGAATAATAATAATTGCATATTCATTATTAGCATTAGGGTTTGATGTTTATATATATAAACATCAAACCCTAATGCTAATAATGAATATGCAATTATTATTATTCATATACATCCAATATGGTATAGTAAAAATATAATCCTCATAAATTTTTTAATTAAACAATCTTCCATCAGAAGACTAGGAAAGGATTAATAACAACAAGATGCATCAACCTCCTCATCTACAGGTGAAATGAAATATAGTGAAATACATATAATTCAATCCTAATTACATTTAAAGATAACTAAAAAATATTATGAGTTTGAACCCCCTATTATATCCTTAAAACTTTTAAAAATCCTAGTTCTTTTTCTAGGTGTTCTTTTCAACATTCTTAAACATAACAAAATTAACACACACAATTGGTGTCAAATGGGTTTTTTATTCATTATCATCCCTCTAGATGGGTAGTACCCATACTTAGGGTTGACCAAATATACCCCCTCCCACACACACACACACATATTTAAAAAAATATCAATAGAACTCCACAAATTACATTGATAGAATGTATCTAAAATGTAAAACTATATATATATTTTTAATAGACCCTACCTCCACCACTTTTCCAATGGAGTAACACCAAATTTGATTTATCTCCTTTGTTCCTCTCACCACCACCATCTTATCCCCACTATTTTCCACCATGTTCTATTACAAACCCATGACATTCATTTACCTCCATAAATTTCCAACTTGCATGCCAAAATTTTGGCATAATAATTTGCTAAAAATATCCATAGTTGAGTTAACTAGATGAAAACTATAATGAACATTCCATGAAAACAACAATGTAAATTTGATTCCAATAATTATTTTAAGAGTCTTGAACAAGCATCCAAAGAAACCTTATATTCATTAAACATGCCTAGTAATTTCCATGCAAAATTATATAGCTTGAAAGAATTTTTACTATTTCTTAATTATCATGACTTTAATCAAACTTTAAACCATGTCTTCAACTGTACCTAATGAAATATAACTTTATTTTATATTCAAAACCTTTACTAGTTTTAATATGGCCTAAGGTTAAAACCATTAAATCAACAAGATAATTCCAATTATAACAATGAATTTATCTTATTCAACCATGTCCTAAGGTTAGTCTAAAAACCCCATATGTATGTCATTTATTTTATAAAAATGTCTTAATTACTTTAAATATAATTATATTATGATGTTCAAAATAGATATTACCAGAAATAAGTGTAAACATTGTCAAGATAGTGGAATTAGACTTTACACCACATCAAGATCAATCAAGGACATCAAAGTATATGCTATGATGAATACAAATACATGAAGTAGACCAAGAAAAGAGATTTAATTTACATTTAAAAAAACATGACACAATAATTTGACTTATATGGTACACAATTGCAGATAATGGAGTAAGATCAATATACAATAATCCCATCCATCATATGATACTATAAATGCAAACACACTATAATGGTTAAACATATATGCACATGATAATCAATCATTCCAAATAATAAAATACGTTAATAATATAATGCATGCTAATAAAATTAATATTGACCAACTAATAATTAATAAACAAATTTATATTCTATGTAGTGTGTGCATGGTTCCCATCTCCTTCTCACATTTCCCACTTGTCTCCATCTGCACCATCCTCTCTGATGATACCTTCCCTCAGTCATAATTTGGAGGGTGGACTCCATCTTGAATCCACCTCATTACAAATGAATACTAGTTAGACCAAATCATGGCATAACTATAACAAATTATTGTAATAAAATAAACTACATAATCATGATCAAAATGTATCATAACAAAATATAAATAACTAACTACCAGTTAACTATCATGATCACAAGTAATAAACACTATCCATAATCATAATCATAATAATACTAATCTATTTACTTAACACATCAAGTAAACCAATCACTAACCATATAATCAGTGATAAATAAATTAGTAAGTCTATAGGAAAATTGGAATGTAACATGAATGATAATTTTTTAGGTAATAATAATGCCAAAGTGTGCATGTATATACAAGTGATTTTTGAAATAATGTGGTTCAAATGGGAAAAGATGCATTTAATCATGATATCCTCATGAAATATGTTATAGGGATGCATAGTCACATAAAGGCCCTTTTTACTTCCCAAGATAAAAGACATAGATGAGGCTTGTTCTCAAGCCCACTATCTTGAAATGGATAGGAATAAGGGTTCATATTCCTCTTTAAAATATTCCAATGTTACAAACAAGAAAGGTGGGTTTAATGACACTTATATTATTTCTAAGAAGGATACTAAACAACATTGTGGGCATTGTGATGTCGATAGTCATTTTAAGGAGAAATGTCAAAAGTTACATCCATAATTGCATCCATTAGAAAACAAGAAAAATAAAAATAAAGAGTCCATGATGTGGATGAGAAGTTATGTTTTACCTTCATGTACAAAAAGGTATTTTTTGGGTAGTAATTATACTCAAGACAAAGGTGAACCTTCTTAGATTTTCCATATCAAATTTCAAATTAATATGGTAAATTTATACTCTTTTTTATTCTTTCCCTCAATCAAATTTTATTAACAAAGATTTGGCTTATAGAATTGGATTGAAAATGTATGATCATCTTAATACTTCTGATCTAGGATATGTGAAATAAGTAGTAGAAATAATGGTTCCAAACAATGCAAAATCAAGTTTACAATAATTGAGCATCTTATTGATGAAATTATTTTAGATGTTTCATTTGTTGACATTTTTGGTATAGTCTTTGGCAACCCCCATAATATTTTAGACATGTTATTTATAGGAGTAGATTTAATTAATATCATTTCATTAAGGATGGGCAAATATACACCATAAACTCCTATGAAGGAAAATCTAAGCTCCCCTTGGTGAGTTCCACTCAAGGTAACCAATTGTTTAATCCTAAAAGGAAGTTTTATTTTCTCATTTTGAAATATAAGCTAGAATGTAAGAATACTCATATCAAGTCTAATAATAAATAACATGAGATGAAATTACTACTAGAATGTCCTCTTCCATGAATGGGTCTTCTTTAACAAGGGAGTGAGACACACAAAGGGCATGAAAATGTGGATTTGATAGTTCAAAATGTTGATAATTTAATTTACCATATTCACCTCTAAGTACAAGAGAGGTTCAAGAAGTGTGGACATGAATTTTATCACCATATGAGTTCTTAATTTTTTGGGACAAAAAGCCTACAAATTAGGGATGCATGATTTGAATTTCAGATCAATAATATTTTCCATACAGGTTAATTAATTTTCATCGTGTAATAATGTAACTTGAAAAACTCTTTTTATTATTATTTTCTAGATGTAACCATTTATATAATTAAATAATAAGTTATGACACCCTAAGACCTAAAAAAACTAGGTTTTGGTACAAGCCTAAAACAATATGAATATATCATCAAAGGTAAAATATGAATATATCATCAAAGGTAATAATTTATTACATATTTTTTTCCTCTTGAAAATGTATGAAATTTAAAAAAACATCATATTAATCCAATTTTGTGTGTGAAACTTATGGCCTTCATAAATTACTGCATTTGGCTTAGTGACAGAACTTCCCTAATAGTTTTAGAGATTCAAAGATGGTCTCCTAACTATCATGATATTTTTTGACTTAAAAGGTTGATGGTTTTGAAAGGAGATACATAACTATATGAGAAATATTTTTAGATAGTTTATCTTCATTTTTTGAGTCTTTTGGGATTTTGTTTTAAGCTCTATTTGGTGTCTATGTTGTATATAAATGTATGGGGAAGGTATTTTTAAGGATGTGAAATGGAGAGGGTATTTTTAAGGATATGAAATGTTCTTATCAATTATTATTCTTGATTTTATATGTTTTCATAAGTTACAGTGTGGAAAGGAGAGAATGAGTGAGCAAGTTTCATAGCATGTGAGTGTTTGTACATATTGTAATGCAAAGTATATTCATGAAGGCATCAAGAAGAAAGTAAAATTTTAATTTTATATTAATATAGTAGAATAAGGAGGAAGTACCTCACTCTTGTTTGAGTTTTCTTGAGTTTATTTCTCCAAGGTAATATTGTGATTCTTTCAATTATGTTTTATTATATTTCCTTTCTCTATTTTTAGTATTTAGTATTCATTTTAGTATGCAACACTTTAAATTAATTCCTAATTAGATTTAATGGAATTTTTCAATAAAATAGTAGTTTAATCAATGAATGAATTTTTACTAGTGTATAGGATCCATGTTGGTAAAACATAGCATAGAATATCCACCTATTTTAAGAATTAGATTGGTATCAAAACTAGTTAGTGTTTCATAGTGTGTGGTTTGTTTGGTGAAGTTTTTTTTTTTTTTTTGTGTGTGTGTGTGTGTATGTGTTACAAGATGAGAAATTTCTAGTGTAAAATTTTATTTGTCTCACAACAAGAGATATCCACAAGAAAGTGGAATAGATAAGTGAGAAGTATGAATTCTAAATATGAATGCATAGATGAAGATGATGAAGGAGTATTCCTCAAACTTTAAGAAGATGATTCAATAATATTTAAATCCATGAATGATATTTATAAGATAATTAATATGGTAATGCAAAATCTAAGAGTTTATATGGATACCTCTAAAACAAGTGAGGAACTTTAGACTTATGACCATGGGAAAGAGAAGCACTAGTCCATCAAATCCCCACCTCCATTCAATGTAGAGGCCAAAATTGGCATTCAGCTATATGAAGGAAAGGTAAATGTGTATAAGTTTGATCATTGATAATCCAAATTATAAGTGTACTTTAATTTTCATTAAATTAGTCAAGATCAACAAATTTGATTTTCAAGATTCAAGCTAGTTAGTCATGCTCTAACTTAGTTTGAGAATTATATTAATTATTTATTCATAAATAATATGCCACCAATTATAAAATGGGATGAATTTAATACTTTGATTAATAATTAATTTTATCCTTTTTTTTTATGACTATGAAATGTGTATTGGATGGTAATTTTTGAGGAAATAAGAAGGCCAAAGTGTTTAGGTCTATACAAGTGAGTTTTGAAAAAAGGTGGTTTAAATGGGAAAAGATAAATTTGATCATTATATCTTCATGAAATGTGTTTATGTATTCATATTTACTTAAGGATGCATGTTTTACTTTCCAATCCAAATGACATATAAGATGCTTATTCTCAATCCCACTATCTTGAGATAGATGAGAATAATGGTTCGTATTCCTCTCTAAATAATTTTGATATTCTAAAGAAGAAAGGAGGGATTACTTATACTTATACTATTTCCAATAATGATACTAAACAACATTTTGGGCCTTGTGATGTTGATAGTAATTATGAGGAAAAATATTGGAAGCTACATCCAAAATTTTATCCATTCAAAAATAATAAAAAGGAAAGGTCATGAAATCAATTCAAGAAGAAGATATTAAATATAACTCATATGTTAATTATACCATTAATTAATGAAATTATGGATTCTACATCTAGATATGACATGTTATCTCTCATGGAAATTTTTTCAAGATTTAATTATGTTCACACTACTTCCAAATATCAACATAAGACTACTTTTACTATTGAATGGGGAACCTACTACTAAGTTAATATTCTCTTCAACCTTAAAAATTCCAAATTCACTTATCAACATGAAATTCCACATGTCTTTCAAGATATCATCCATAAATAGTTAAAATCTATGTGGATGACCTTATTTCCAAATCCAAGCATTGTGAAAACCATATTCATAATATTGCTATCATATTTTAATGACTTATAAAATACAAGGTTAGACTCAACCATAAAAGTGTGTTTTAAATTTCACTTATATAAAATTCTTAGGATTTATAATTTCCTTATGATGGATTAATGTGTATCCCAATAAAATAAATTCTAATTTCAACATTATTATACCTCAATCTATTCCTAACATTTTAACCTATCTTTGGAAACTTGGAGTAATCCCTTGATTCATCCTTGAGATGGATTCCCACATATATTTAATAAATTCCATCCTTAAGAAATGTGTTGCTCTTGAATAGACCGATGCATGTCTAAAAATACTTAGATAACATGAAGGAATAATTACTTCATCATCATACTCTTTGACCACCTTTTAGTGATCACATTATCATATCATATATGTCATTTATCCCCATATCATTTGAGGTAATGTTGGCACAATAAGATGAGTTAATAAAATAGTATTATATTTACTATATAATTTATGCATTGATAGATTAAAAGACCTCTTACATGAAAGTATAACGTTATTGACTTGTAATTTACTTTCCAACTTAAAATCTTTGACATTGTATGCTTTATCATATCACTTGAATCATTGCCCATTTTGACACCCTTCATCATTTATTCTCCAAATATTTCTTTTCAAGAGACATGATTGGAAAGTGGATGGTGATCTTAATGGATTTTGACATAAGAATTATTACCCAAAAATAATTCAAATGTTAATTGATCACATAAAAACTTGTTACCACTCCTATCCCAAATACATATAATTTTTTGGATACTCTTCTTAACAAATCAATCCTCTTCTTCAAAGGTATTAGCCAAGTTATTTCTCTCAAATATTATTTCTATAGTTATAAAGTTTATCTCAAGGCATATAACCTAAAAGAGACTAATATTTTAATATTCAAACCTAAATACAAATTCATAATATAATAAATACCATATGTTATAATTAACATGTATGAATAACTTTTACACTTCACTTTGATGGATCCAAGTGTCTTCAAGTAGCTGGGGTAGGTTGTGTCCTAGATAAACCATATTTAAAAATCATTCCCATAGATTTATATTTAAACATTGAAATCACTGAAAACATGTCTAAATACAAATCTCTCATCCTTGGGATGAAATAAACAATCAATTTGGACATCCCATACTTACATGCCTTAGGAGATTCATAACTTATATGTCATCAAGTTAATGGTGAATATCAATTCAAAAGTGAAAATATTATTACATATTATTAACCTACCTCTAATATTAGTAAATATTTTACATATTTCACCATCAAATAAATCCTATGAGAAAAAAATGCTATATTTTATTCTCCTACTTTATTAGCCTATATTTTTCATCCTCATTAGGAATTACATGAATCACAGTACCTCATCCACATGATAAAATATCCATATAGTATACAGTTTAAGGATGGTTCTTTTATTTTCCACATTGAACCCATCACTACTTGACAAATAACATGTTATAAAGGCATTGTCCAGTTCATTAAACATCATACTTTTCCTCTAGAGGATGACTCTCATGAAAATATTAGACTCTATAAGCAAGCTTATAAGTATGTACATAGACATAAAATCATTTATTATCATAACACTAAAGGTATCTTGTTTCATCATGTTAATTAATATGAATTTCACTCTCTTCTATATCAATGTCATCGAGGAATTTTTTTCCATTGTAGCAAATATGTTATAACCTACAAATACCTATAGATGGGATATTTTTAGCTTACTCTTGAAAAATATACCATCACATTTGATAAAAATTGTAATCCTTGCCAATTACATGATGATTTAATTCACTCTCCTCTATCTAAAATTCAAAAATTTGAGTATCATTGGCCATTCTCTATGTTGGGATTAAATATCATTTGTAGACTACCTAGATCAAAAGATGGCCATGCATTCATATTTACTACCACAATGTACTTTACCAAGTGGGTATAAGATATGCCTCTTTTTAATGTCACTTTAATCACTATATAAAAATTCATTTTTAATGAAATCATATATCATTTTGGAATTCCTCGTACCATAATATTTGATAATGGTGGAAACTTTAAAAATAAATACATGAAATGATTATGTGCAAAATTCAAAATCACACACAAGTTTTTAACACCTTATCACCCTCAGTGCAATGGTCAAACTAAATCCACAAACAAAATCATTAGCAATATATTTTAAAATCCTATTAGGTATTCTCATTTTGATTAAAATCTAAATCTATATCCCACACTGTAGGTTATCTTACTAGCACCTATATTTCCACTGAGGAAACTCCCTTCTCTTTAGTTTATGGCTCCAAATATCTCTTACCATTAGAATTTGAATTACCCTCTTTACACAATTATCTTCTTGAAATAATCATAAATGAATATATTCATGAATTCCATGTTTACACCTTAAATTTCCTTGATGATCAATATATGACTTCCTTACAACACAAAGTTCACATAACTAAACAACATTAAAAAATAGTCAAAGCCTATACTTTTAATATTGGAGACCTATTACTCAAGCTAGATTACGCTCATGATAAATAAGGAAAATATTCCTAAAATTTGTTAGGTCCTTACTAAGTCAAAGACATCCTTAAATTTATTACTTATAGATCATAAAAAAAATTAAGGACACATCTTCAAATAACCAACTAACACTCAATTTTATAATAATTAATTTTCTTAGTCATATGTTTCTCATAGATTTAATTTTATATATTTATATTTATAATAATTATTAATTGAATGTTAATAGTTGGTTATATATTTATATATATTTTGAATCTAAATTTTCTTGAAATTCCATATTTCACTTCTTTCAGTTTAACATCTATACGCCTCTGGGTTTTTAACACATTAGCATTAACTACTACATTAGGTCCATAGGTAATTTTTATTTACTTAAACCTCTCGGATTTTAAGTTTACTATTTTTATTGTAAGAACTTAGACTAGACCTTCATCACAAACACCGATTCATACTTTTGTCAATCATCCATTGTTTACGCTTCTAGTTCTTTGGTTTTATTTTCATTATATACACCCTATCGAGTCACTTTATTTATTCTTCTTAGATTTTCAAATTGTGAGTTGAATTTTAAGACCTTAGATAGGTATAGGCATTCCTAAAAAAACATCCATCAATTTCTTTCATAAATTTATTTCACTCCTAATATTAGCTAGGTGTCTTCCACAAAAGATAAGGCAATGGTTGAGAGTAGTGTTTTTTCATCACTTAGAATCAATCATAATATTTTTTGGTAAAATCATAATATTATATCTTCATGTCCTCATTAAAATTTTAAAATTTATTATGATTATTATTCATGCCTACCTATCATTGTATTTTCATCTTTATTTTTTACATTTTTTGTGATTTGGAGAAACCCAATCATTATATGATAATTTCAATCATCACCTATTACTCAAATCACTTTGGGCACACCAAGGTTAGTTTTAAGATCATACAATTTTCTAAGGTACAAGCCTAGGAATACTTAAACACTATGGTATTTAAGTACTCTTATCTAGATACCAAGTGTAATCTCTCTTATGATAGTCATCTTTAGAACCAATGTTTGGTCTTCTGAATCCATATGGAGGGGGAATAGAAAAAGCCAAAATAATTAAAATCGATATCATAAGAAAAGGAAATGATTAAAATGAAATTATATAGAATTAAAAACACATTAAAATATGTGATATCTTATTTGACACATCTCCTATCTTAGTCAAAACTCAAACTCCACAATTAGCCTCATGATAGAGCCAAGGTTCATTGGGGTGTGGTAGGCCAGTAGACTAGGGTAAGAGGTCTCACTACATTATTATATACTATTACAATTTAGTGCCACTAATTTATCATATAAGTATCAAATATTCAATGTATGCTGATGGATCTATAAGGGTTCCAAAACAATGGGGAACATATCATGGGAAGGTATGATCTTTGTGATTTTCTTTACTAGAATTCATGGGGTGATATCTATATACTACACTAGTTATCGCATGTTATAATGTTAGGTCAGGTTATCTAGGGCCACTAATGTTGAAAGCCTCATACTCTTTCCAATTTTATTTGACTATATTATTTCTAGTAAAGATTATTTTTTCCCTGGGGTCGCCCTCTTTCACCCACCACCCATTTCATTACCCCATGACAAGCAAGCTTTTCCCTAATATTTTCCTAGTTTTTGTACTTGTTATTCTCTATCTCATTCAAAAAGGTAAGAATATGATAGTTTTAGTATTTTTATTTTATAATATAAGTTAAATATTTGAGTTCTTTTGATATTCTTTCTTGGTTATTGCATTATCTTTATAGGATTTCTCTTAGATAGATTTTAGGACTGTGAGTTTTCTATTCACCTTTCTATGAGTTGTTTGGTCTTGTTTATCCTAGTTTACCTTTTTCCATATTTTTATTAGTATGGTTTGTTAATTATCTTAAATTTATGGTATTATCATTAATTAGTTACATGTTTCTTTTGATTGATTTGGATTGATACTTATCTTACTTAAGATGAATATTTGGGTGTGTCAATCATAAGTATCCTTTGATTTTAGGCTTACCTATTTTCCTTCATTTTTATCATTTTACTTTGTATTTTGGTCATATCCTAGCCTTTTTAATCCATGCTTGCCAATTTTACAAGTAATTTAATTATTTTTGGAAGTTTTCCAGTCACTTTGAGCCTCTTATGTTTACTTCATTTGCTTCTATTTTTAGCCTTGTATCATTAGGGATTCTCAAATGTAGATTTTGTTCCCTTCATAATTGATACTATGGTATTTCTATGTATCCATTCAATGACAATGGTAATCCAAGGTATGTATATTGTAGTTTAATTTTTCATTCACTTTTAGTTATTTCAACATTTAATTTTACTTAGCTCAGTTTTTATGTTGTTATGTTCTTTCTTGAAGCATTATCAAATGTTATAATATTATGACATGTAATGAGCTTCAGATGTCTACACATAATATTTTTCTCTTTAACATTTAATGATGCTTTCTATATATTGAATTTTTGAGCATCAATATCCCTAACTGCATGACTTAAAGGGTGTACATGGAAATGTATGGGAAAGTTTATGGTGTTTTATGATAAAAACTTTTATCGATGTTATGATCATATCATTCCTACTTCCCAGTTTAGCTTCCTTAGATTTATCTTGATACCTACCTCATTTCATCATATCTCATTTATCTATGCTATTTCCCTCATTTTATATTACATCAGCCCAACCTAATATCATCTAATTCACACATTTTCTATTTTTATATTATAACAACCTAGTCAATTTTATTCTAAGATAATTTTCTAGCATGTGTTGTTTTGTCCTAACCAACAGAGTTCAATGTTAGCTGACACCTCTTAACTGTATTAAAATTAGTTGATGTCATCAACATAGACTTTAGGGTTAGTTTGGGTATTTTATCACTATATAAAATTCATAATTTAGTCTAAATAGATCACATACACTCTATTAACTTTACTTTCTCTCACACTTCTACTCTAAGTCACATTTGGAGGAGTTATAGGTAGAATATTATTTTCAAGGAACTTTGTTGTATGAAAGTCTATGAGATTAAATATTATAAGTCATTAGTATTATTTTTAGGTCTTCCAATAATAATTTGAGATCTTCACAACCACAAAAACCTCTTACAAATTACCATTGGCTAAATGGGATATTGAGGCTTGATGGGTCCACTTCAAGGTAAGTATTTTTAACCTTACACTCATTATTTTATTTTATTTAATAGTTAGATGTTTATTGTTTCTTAATAAATGAATGTGTGTATCATTATATATTTTATCTCTACACTTATAATTAATGTGTCTATAGTATTTTCTAGACCTGTCATATTCAATATTATGTTGCCTAGACCCCCATTTGTCAACCATTACACCTTACCCAATTTATTCATTCTAACACTTCTCCTTTAGTTTAATTTAATTTTAAAATTACTTACATTTATTATTTTAAATATATTACTTACATAGATATATATTTTTTTGTCATAGGCATAAAGGATTTGTAACCCTTTTCTTTGATATTGGAGATATAGGTACCCTTTTTCTAGGTCTACAAATCCATTGGTCACTACCCTAACATTCGATATCATGATATTTATTGATTAAAATTATTTGAGTATGGATCTATTAAGGATAGTTTTAGGCTAATCATTTCATGCACATATAGTCTCGATATGCCAATATATCATCCTCTCAAGCATCAAGCTAAAGTTTAGAACTATTTTTTAAGTAATACCTTTGGGCCTCAATTTAATAAATATGCCTCAATAAATTTTAAGAGATAATTTCATCTAATAAGTTCTAAAATAAGTTTTATGAACTCCTCAATATACCATACATACTCTAAATTATATTTACCACTACTATTACCCCACCACACATGGACTAAACACACCATTAGAGGATAGAAAAAAATGACTTTGTAACCTATTGTTTAACCCTTTTTGGAAATACCTATGGAAATGGGGATAACCTAATAAAAATTCCATTAAGTATTCCAAATATTAGACAAATTAAATAATTCAAATACATGATATTCTATTACAATGCTAAATTATGGAAATATGCTATATATAGAAAGTATGATGCAAAATAGTAATTTGATTGTGTAATAATTAAGAAGAGATAATATTTATATTATTTATTCATGTGTATGTAGATTTAAGAACTGTTGTCATTATTGATTTTTAAGATTCTAGAAATTA